>JAODAL010074561.1:0-14321 GCA_025379985.1 Phyllomedusa bahiana
TTTTCGAAGGGGGGATGGTGCACTTCACAAAAAAATGGCACAGGAAAGAAGATTATGTGGCAATCTGAAGGAAAATCTCAACTTCAGGGGGTTAAGTTTTAGGTGGAAAAGGTCTTAAAATGGAAAAGGGGTTAAAAAGGGGCTTAAAGGGTTGTCTCAAATTGATTCATTTACCTAGCCCTTTTTTTGGGTTTTCCCACGTTTCACGGGTACGTTTTACGGGATTCCATGGCTGCAGAAAGAACCAGGTCTTTTCTTAGCAACCATGCTGGCAGCCAAACAGGTTTTCAAACAGGTCTGAGCTTAGCGCCCTGAGGTGAGAAACCCCATGCAAGAGGGGATATCTAGGAATAGGTAGGACACGTTTTTTTTTACATATTGCAAAAGTGACTTTTTTTGAAAGTCTTTAAAAAAAACAATCCTTGTAGTGAGAAACCCCTTTAAGGGAAACAAAGTCAATGTTTTAGAGTGAATCACAAAGTCCTGACTAACCCCTTTTGAAAATTTTTTGGGGCAACGCTGAAAAGGCAGGTGCGAGCAAGGCACTACAAACAGGCCAGTTACACCAGTTCTGTCAGGAGGAATTGTCCAAAAAATTTCCCAAACATTTGAAAGTTTTGTGGGAGAATACCAAAATGTTGACCCAATCAAATTTAAAAGGACAAGGTACCAAATATAAGAAATGATGTAAAACTTTGACTTTGCAAAAGTTAAAATGTCTTTATTCTAAAATTCCTCTCTCATTATTCTGACATTTGGAAAAATTAAATGATTTTGTTACCCCTAATTGACCAAAAAGGGGAAAGGTTTTTTTCTGATTTCAAGTCAGTGGGGGAAAAAAATGCAATGGCCCCTTTTTATATAGGTATTAAACTTCGGGTTTCAAATGGACATTGTAATAAACATTACACAAAACCTGAATGTTGAAAGCAGTTTGAGAAATGCACTTTTTTACAAGAAGGGGGAAAAAGGGGAAGCAAGGCAAAGGGGCCTGTGTGATATGGGGGAAAAGTGAATCAGCAGCTAAGACTCAGTAATTGCCCATATTTTTTCCCATATAGCATCACTAAAGGAGGAGCTAGAGGCTCAGGCAGCCTTTTTTACACAGACGCACCTAGCACAGTTTCAGTTTTTTTTTTTTAAACAGCCAAAGGGGGGGTAAAGGCCCCCCAGATGCAGGGGAAACTAACACAGAAACCCCCCCGGGAGCATGTAAATGACCAGGGGGGGAAGTTAAAAACCCGGTAGCCAATCACGGGAAAGGGGGCCTGGCCATCCTTGGGTTCGATTTAGTTTTAGACAAATCAGAGAAAAAGCTACCAGCTGCTATACAAAAAGATTTAATACAAACCAATTTCAAAAAAATTTCTTATTAAATTTCTGTTTTTACCGCAAAATCATTACGATATATCTTTGTAGCGGAAAAAAAAAAACCCCTTTTTAAACAGACCTTTCAGGGACCCTTTTGAAAAAATGGGGCCCCAACACAATTTTTTTTTTCGTTCCTTTTTCGTGTATAATGCACCTGAATATTTTGAAAGTGGTGAATGTGCACTCTAAATAGGGCCTAAGGTTTTGGGGGCGCCTCACATCGTGTTTTTGGGGTGCCGGGGGAAAATTTTGGAAAATTTTGTAATGGCCAAAACCTTGGGGTTTTTTTGACATACAGTAACGCCCCCCAAAAACCCCCCAAATTTTTTCTAACTTGTGGGCCACCAAGCAAAATCAAACCCCGAAAAAATTTTAATTTAATACATGCTATTCTAACACCTTTTTTTTTTATTTCTTTCCATTTCTGTTTATGTAATTTTTTAATCCCCTATTAAAAATTACAGTAAACGGATCTAAAGTTAGATGCAGCATTTTTTTAAAATTTATTTCTGTTTTTTTTTTTTTAAAATTTATTTTTTTAAATTAAAATAATTTTTTAAATGCCTTTTTTTAGGAATAATTTTATCTTTTTTGGGGGTCCCTTTATTTAAATTTAAAATTAATTTTTATTTATAATTTATTTTGAAAATTTTTAAAAAAATTTCATTTTTTCCCCCTTTGGGCCCAGCCTTTTTTTTGGCCTTCCTGAAAAAAAGCCCCATTTTTTAAATCTGCCCGTGTCAATTTTTGTGAGAATAACTTTTTGACAACTTTAACCTTTCATGTTGATTCAGAGAATGTTTTTTTGTGAACCCCTTGGGGTTTTAAGTTAGTAAGAAATTTTTTTTCCTTTCCCTTTCCCTTTTTTGTTTTGTGAAAAAAACAAAATTTTATGAAAATTTGGGAAAAAAATTTGCGTTTTTTTTAAAAATTTCAAAATTTTTGCGTGCAAGAAAAGGAAAAAATTATTCACCACAAAATAAGGTAAATGTGACAAGGGAAATGCAACTTTAAAATCAAATTTCCCCCCCGGGCTGCCTTTTTAGAGATATCCCTTTTTTTGGCCCCAGTGCATTATTTGGCTCCCCAATAGCCCCAAAAAGGAAGGGCACCTACTATTTCTCTGGGGGGCTCATTTTTTTAAACGATTTTATTTTGGGGGCCTTTTCCCGGTTTGGGGGGGACCCAAAAGGGGCTAAAACCCTTTTTTTAAAACCCCTAAATAACCCATTTTGGAAAATACAAAACCCCCTTTAAAGGGAAAAATATTCCCAGGGGTGCAAAATTTAAATATTTTAGACCCCACAGGGGGGATTACAAATTTTTTTTAGCATAAGGGGTGTGAAAATTAAAAAAAAAATTTTTTTTTTAATAATCTGCATTTTAGCTTAAATTTTTTTATATACAAGGGAATTCATGGAAAAAAAGAACCCTATAAACTTTGTTAAGCAATTTTTTCCAAGTTCGGTATACCCTACTGTGGGTGGTAAACTGCTGTTTGGGCGCATGGCAGGGCGTATAAGGGTGGGAGCGCATTTTGGCCTTTGGAAGCAGATTTGGTGGGGCCCATGTCGCATTTGCTTAAGCCCCCAAAGTAGCAGAAACAGGGCGAAACCTTCCAGAAGTCGCCCCATTTTGGAATCAAACACCCATCAGGATCTCTCTAGGGTTGTACTGTGCATTTTGGATTGCACAGGTGTTGATAGTTTTTTTAGCATTTGGGCAATGAAAATGGAGGAAAAACGCAGTTCGGTCAGTGTTTTTTTGAGTTTCAATTTTACAGCATTCGCCGTGCAGTGTAAATGATGTGATAACTTTTACTACGGGGGTCGGTACATTAACAATGATATAGATTTTATATAGTTTTTTATGTTTTATTACTTTTTACACAGTAAGACAATACGTCTATAAAAAATTGCGTTTTATGGTGTCCTATTCTGCCAGACCATAATTTTTATTTGCTGTTTGGCAGGAGCTGGTGTAATGGGCTTGTCTTTTTTTTTTTTTTTTGCGGGAGGAGTTGAAGTTTTTATTGGTACCATTATGGGGGGGCATATTGAGCTATGTTCACTGTTTATTAAGGTTTTTCTGAGATGTTTGAACAAAATACAGCAATCTTGGTTAGTGTTTTTTATTTTTTTTATTTTATAGCGGTCACGGTTCAGTATATATGGACATGGTAAGCTCTATCTGCAGGTCAATACGATTACACGATACCCAAAGTTGTATTTTTTTTTTTATGTTTTTACTGCTTTTATACAATAAAAAAACACTTTTATTCTACCAGGAAAAAATACGTTTTGCTTCGCCTTAGTCTTGAGAGCCATAACTTTTTAATTTTTCTGTGCTTGGAGTGTGTGGGACTTGTTTTTTGCGAGGATGAGTTGACCATTTTTTTTAGTATAATTTTTGGGGGGCACAAGGCTTTTTTGATCGCTTTTAAATCCCTTTTTTGGAGGCCAGGGGTGAAGAAAAAATACTGCAATTCCTAGTAGTGTCTTTTTATTTTTATTTATTACAGGGCTTTACCGTGTGCTGTATCCGTGATAAGTTAGATTTACTCTTTGGGTCGCTACGATTATGGCGATACCCTATTTTCTTATATTGTTTTTTTTATGTTGAAGCACTTTAAAAAAAAAGAAAAGTGTTATTTAGTGTGTAAAACAATATTTAGATTCGCTATCTTCTGAGAGCTTCTACATTTTTTTTTTTTTACGTTTACAGAGCTGTATAAGGATTTTTCTTTTGCGGGATGAACTGACATTTTAATTGGTAAAACTTTGGCGTTTCTAGGAGTTTTTTGATCGCTTTTTATTCCATTTTATGTGATGCGGGATGAAACATTAATTTAATTCTGTGATGTTTTTTTTTTTTTTTTCACGGCGTTCACGTACAGGTTAATTTAAACCATGACCAGGATTTATAGGGCAGGTCGTTATGCACGCGGCGATAACAAATATGGGTTACTTAATTTATTTTTGATCTTTTTTGGGGCGTTGGCGTTTTGTAAAAGGGGAAAAGGTGCGGTTGTACGTATTTTTAATTTATTTTTCGTGTTTGTGTTTTACTTGTTTTTCACTTTTTTTAACTTTTTTTCACTTTTTTCACATTTTTATTTTTACATTTTCCCCATAGGGAGATTTGAATGGAGAGATCTTTAGATCCTCTCATTCATAGGAATCAGTGCCATAGCTTGTTGCTAAGAATGGTTCCTATGACAACTGTCAGTCACGATGCCGGGGCGTGCACACAAGGGCACGGAACGGGCATCGCGACGTCACAGAACAAACCCGGAAGGCTTTCTCTGCCTTCCGTGATGTCTGTAGGATGGGCAGGAGCTGCAAGGATCGCCCGATCCGTGCGCTCTGCCGCCGACAGAGGACGCAGGGAGGGAGCGATCTCCTCCTGTGTCTCCCTTAGTTATTGCGACCCGATCGTCAACGATATTTAAGGGTAAAAACGCCCCCCCCACGGAGCGATCCGGGGGTCGGGGCGACGCTGCGGGGATGTCAGCTTGTAAATATACAGCTGACGCACCCCGCGACGATTCGCGCGAACTCTGCTTTAGTGTTCGCGCGATCTAAGGACGTATCCATAAGTTCCACAGGTGCGTTAACCCACAAACGACCTGGTCGTATTGGTACGTCTAAGGTCGTTTTTTATATGGGGTTAATTAATTTTTCATAAATTTACTTTTTTTTAAACTTAGTGGTAGAAGTTGAGAAATAGGGGACATTTTTTGCCCTAATTGCAAATCTAGTTACACTACGACAACTTAGGCTCAGGCAGATCACATGGAAATAGGTCTGCCTGTTCAAGCAAAAATGCGCCTAGTTTTGCCGAGCCACATTCAGAAATGTGTCTAATGGTGCGAATGTGGTTCGACACGCTCCCAGAAGGCATCCACATCTTTGGTGCTTTACAAGGTGTCGGGACAGACGCACAGTGTGCCAAACATGTTTGTTCGAAGCGCCATACATCAGGAAATTAGGCGGTTGAATTACTTTTGGCGCGTTTAACCCCAGAACATGAAAACTGATCCCTTCATATATGTCGCCCTATGTGAGAGAGGGACAATGAGCAACAGTTTTGGAGCTATGTGAGAGAGGGGAGCTGTAAGCAGCAGCCTATGTGAGAGAGGGAGGAATAGGGAGCAGTCTACATCATAGAAGGCATTTGGAGCAGTTTACATAAAGGATGGGGAATAAGGAGCAGCCTTGGTAAAATATGTCAGTAGGAACAGTGTATGTAAGAAAACGGGCCCCCAAAAACCCACTATTTGGGGAAGCAAATAGGGTAAAAGAGACGTGACTCTATGGCATATTGCTTGAATATGCAATAATAGTATTATCTGTCGGAGTCCTGTCTTAATCACAGATGATCCTGGGAAAAAAGTATAGATGGTTCTTTCAGATTTTCACCTGTATTTCCCCGGGGCGTGACCTTTTAAACCCTTTTTTTAAACAATGTTTTGGCCTCAAAAAATTATTGTTAAGAGAAACATAATAATTTTTATTGCTTGGGTTTAAAACATGAGTAGGAAATATAAAGGGCCTATGATGAAAATGTCTATGTAAAAAAAGACTTTCTTCATTGCCGATAGAAACCAATTAGAGCTCCCCTTTCATTTTTTAAGAGCACTATATGAAATGAAAGGGGAGCTGTGAATGGTTGCTATGGGCAACCAAGAAAGTCTTAGACCTAGACAGTTGTCATACATGTCAACCCAAGTTTTTATAGGTTTTTTCTATGTCACTTTTTTTGTACAATAACACTCTTCTAAAAAATATTTGTATTAATGTAGCCAAATTAAAAGACTTTATTTGTTGCCAATAGAAACCAATTAGAGCTCCCCTTTCATTTTTTTAAGAGAACTATATGAAATTAAAAGGGGGCGTGAAAGGTTGCATGGGCAACCAAGAAAGTTTTAACCTAGTCGTTGTCATAATTTCAACCCAAGTTTTTATATGTTTTTTTTTATGTCCTTTTTTTTGTACAAAAAAACCCCTTTCAAAAAATTTTGTATTATGACCAAATTACAAAATTTTCTTTTTAGTTTAAAAAAAAATTAAAAAAGGAAACAGTACCTCCCGGCGTTAGCTGAAGTTAACCCTTCACATCCCACACGGTCCAGGGTGCAAAAAACCCCCTTTTCTTCAACGCACAGAGTAAACAAACATACAACCGTCTGGAGTGAATTTTAAATAGTTAGATGTAGGGCTTTCTTCTTAAAACCACATTCCTTTATTATCTTCTTACAAACTTTAGTAAAAACATTCTCATGGAAGCACAAGCAAGTGCAAACGAGAGTTCCAGGTGCAGGTTGGCAAGTGAGCTAGCAGACCGACGTGTTTCGGGTCACGTGACCCTTACTCATGGTACAGCTGTAACGTGCATAGCTCAATTTAAATACACAGGAGATGACGTGACATCTCTATTCTCCAAGAACAAAACATAATATAATGATGTCAAAAAGACCCACATTACTGTGTGCATAAAAAATCATCCTAAAAAGTATATTACAATAGCTCACTCTAATAATGATACTGAATGTATTGTCTAACGTTAAGCCCTCTCGGGACCCTGGTATCCAAGTGGAATATCCACCATGCTTCCCTACTCAACATTCCCTACTCAACATTCTTTCCACCGTCCCACTCTACCCCTCCACCTGATCTCTCTATCTCAGTCAACGCTCTGTCTTGCAAACCACACATCCAAACCCTCACCTCCACCTGAAAAATATCTCTCGCATCCGCTCATTCCTCAACTTCGACACTACAAAAATGCTTGTCCACGCCCTCGTCATCTCCCGCCTAGACTACTGCAACATCTTGCTTTGTGGCCTCCCATCCAACACTCTTGCTCCCCTTCAAACCATTCTCAACTCTGCTGCCCGCCTTATCCACCTCTCCCCTCGCTACTCCTCTACCTCTCCCCTCTGCCAATCCCTTCACTGGCTTCCCATTGCCCAGCGAATTAATTTCAACCATGACCTACAAGGCTCTCCATAACATCTCCCCTCCATATATCTCTGCCCTAATCTCCAGATATCTCCCCTCACGCACTCTCCGCTCCTCACAGGGCCTTCTCCTCTGCTCTCCCCTTATCAGCTCCGCACACAATCGTCTCCAAGACTTCTCCTGTGCTTCCCCCACACTCTGGAACTCACTGCCCCAACACATCAGACTCTCCTCCACCTTCGCCAGCTTCTAAAGAAACCTGGAAACCCATTTCTTCAGGATTGTCTATAACCTACAATAACCCTGCTGCCACAGTACTACCCCACAAACATGTCTGCCCCCCACCTTTTGTCTCTTCCCTCCTCCTTGTAGATTGTAAGCCCTCGCGGGCAGGGTCCTCTCTCCCTCTGTTGTGCCAGTTGTAAGTCATTCATCGTTATCATTGTACTCGTTTGACATATGTTATGTATGTAACCCCCCTCGAATGTACAGCGCCATTGATTCCATGGCGCTTAAAAATAAATATTAATAATAATAATAATAATTTTTCTCTGTAAGTCTCCCCCACGTTCTAGACTTTAAAAGCGCTCTATGCCCGTTACTACTAACGATTGTAAATTGCCTCCATGTATTTCCCCAAAATGTTTGGAGACTGCCGAACATTTAAATAGATCCATTTTTTTGGCATCTGAAAGATGGCGCTGTATGCATGTTTTTAATGGGCCACTTGTACAGCCAACATACTGTACTTTACAAGCCGTACAGCCCATCAAATAGATAACATGCTTAGTATTGCAATTTAGGAACGTTTTGATTTGAAAAGTTCTGTTATTGCTAAAAGAGGTAAATATTGTAGTGTTTTCATCATATTTGCAAGGAACGCAAACCTCTGTCCACATCCAAAAAAAAACTTACTATTTAACCAGTTGTGGGAAATATCTTGTTTAGAAATGAATAAACTGGGAGATATCTGTGAACCAATTGTGGGAGCACGTCTGGGAACAAATCTAATGTTCCCTTACAATGCCTTTTTAACTGACTGATTAACAAACAAAATAGGCAAGTGATTTTTGATAATGTCCACAATTTTAGTGAATTGTTTGCTGTAATTGGTCGAAAATGTTATGGTATTCTTCTTAATATTTTTATTCACTTTTTTGTGGTCCCTCTTCAAAAATAAATCTAATCTTTCTGATCTTTCCAATCTACGTTTGGCACTTTCTAAAGTTTTTAGGGGATAACCCCTCTCCCTCAACCTGGCACACACTGTTTCTTGTTGTACATGGAACTCCTCTGCTCTGGTACAATTACGTTTGATTCTTGTCATTTCTCCAAAGGGGATATTGTTCAAGACATGTGACGGATGACAGGAATCTGCTCTTAATAGGGTGTTCCTACACATTGGTTTATGATAGGGTTTAACTTCTATCACATTATTGGCGCCTATCATCAAAGTGATATCCAGATAATTGATAGAATGTGTTTAATGTTCAAAGGTGAATTTTAAACCCATATGGTTATGATTGATGTATTCCATAAAATTTTTTATCAAATGTATTTCTCTGACCCAAATGAATACCAGGTCATCAATGTATCTAAGATATCGTTTGATGCAATGCGTGAATGGATGGTCTGGACAAAGCAAATACTTCTCCTCCCAGGCCGCCATGTTTATGTTGGCCAAGGAAGGAGAGAAACGCGCACCCATGGGCGCTCCAGAAATCTGTCTGAAAAAATGTTTATTAAACATGAAAAAATTGTGTGCAAGAAGATGTACAACCGCCAGCACAATTCTTTATACTTATCCATCAGTGGAGCCACTTTCCAACCATTCAGACCTTTGTCACTGCAAAACAAATGATCACTGGGGACAGGTATGTACAAGAGCTACTGGGCTTTAACAGACCCAGATCAATCCTACTGTATGTTACAGAGAGCAATAAGACAATTCACAAGATAGTAAAAAAGCCTCCACATCCCTCAGATTTTTTTCCTGACCTTATAAGGGAGCATAATATGTAAAATAACTAAAAGAAAAAAAGAAAAGACAATGTAATAAAAAACAAAAAAGACAAAGTTATAAAAAAAACAGTTTGGTTAGTCCCATCCCTGACAACGTTGACAATCTAAATAACCTATAGAAAAACATGTTGGTGATGCATTTTAAAAAAACTTAAGGCAACATGTATGCAACTTGGTGATGTAGAGGATTATAGAATATGACAGTATGTATGAAAGGGTGCTATGTGCCAAAGATTGGCGCATAGAGTTTTATGTGCCAAACATTTTGCCTCATAGAGTGTTATGTGCCAAACTTTGTCTCAGCCAAGGTATAGCTTTGTATGGCAGTCTCGCGGCAAACTATGACACATTTTTTGGTGCATTTAAAAGTGTTGTATCTAGTGCAGACTGCGCCAAGTTTTGGCATATCCATGCATCTTTTAGACAGGGTTACAACAGTTTTTTTTTGTCTCAAAATACACCAGAATACTGGCGCAGCCCAGTTCATACATGTCACCATTATTTTGTTTTGTTATTAAAAAAGTAACAAGAATTTAAAAAACATACATTTTTATTTTTACTGCCTTTCCTGAAAACAAAAATTGTGTGGCAAAAATTGCATAAAAATTTAAACATCAAGCACTAGAATGAGTTATAGATTTCAAACCCACATGTTCTAAAATAAATGGAAATACAGCTGTTCACATAGCATATACTGTAGTGTAGGTTTTCTTATTTAGTAGCTGATTATTTAACCGCCAGAAGTGTGAAAACCTATTTTAAATTGTATACAGAGGAATTAAACTGTCTTAGAGTTCATACTGTAGTTACAACAATCAATATGAATTGGAAACAAACTTCCTTGGTTACGGTCTCAAAATGGAGAAGGATTTATAAAAAATATGCTTTTCAATCTCAATCTAGCATCTGGATATAGTATATCTTTATTCATCATCAGTTTGGAGTGTACCTATCACATGACACTATCTGCTGTATATGCCAGATATATTATTCATTATACACATGTGGACAAAATTGTTGGTACCCTTCCATTAAAGAAAGAAAAACACACAATGGTCACTAAAATAACTTGAAACTGCCAAGTGTAATAATAAATTTAACTCTACTGAAAATAAACTAATGAGAATCAGACATTGTGTCTGAATTGTGGCACAATTAGAAAAAAATAAAAATAAGTAAAAAATAATGAAACTGTCCTGGACAAAAATGATGGCATCATCACAGGTATTTTTTAACTTGTACTTAGTCCGTTTGCCTATTTAAATGGTGAAAAGTAGTCACTGTGCTTTTATGGTATTATGGTGTTTACCACACTGAACATGGACCAAAAAAGTTAAAGAGATAATTGTCTCAGGAGATTAGAAAGAAAATTATAGACAAATATGTTAAAGGTAAAGGCTATAAGATCATTTTCAAACAGATTGATGTTCCTGTTACAACAGTTGTACATATAATTCAGAAGTTTAAGGTCTATAGGACTGTAGGCAACCTCTCTGGATGTGGCTGCAAGAGAAAAATAATGACAAATTGAAGAGACAGACAATGTGAATGTCCTTTGAACAGATGAGACAACA
Source organism: Phyllomedusa bahiana (assembly GCA_025379985.1). Classification (NCBI taxonomy): domain Eukaryota; kingdom Metazoa; phylum Chordata; class Amphibia; order Anura; family Hylidae; genus Phyllomedusa; species Phyllomedusa bahiana. Next base: position 10,931 of record JAODAL010074561.1, read on the forward strand.
CTGGAGCTTCTTGGCAAGTCACATCAGCTCTATGTTCACAAATGCAAAAATGAAGCATGCAAAGAAAAAACATTGTACCTACTGTGAAACATGGAGGAGGTTCAATTATGTTTTGGGGCTTCTTTGCTTCATCTGGCACATGGTGTCTTGAATCTATGCAGAGCACAACAATACTCCTAAATATAGTAGCATTGTTGTATTCTGTCACTCTTTCCATCTGTCCTTTTTAAGCACATTTTCTAATACATGCATTGTGTTGTGCAGTTCATCAGTGTGGAATAGAAGTGGGATTTGGGCCATGTTATAACTGTTCACTGTCACATTTTAACACAGTAAAATATAAAATAATAAACTAACAGTACACCTTTGATGAAGTCACTGCACTCATTACATAGTTGTTAATAACATGCCCACAGGAGGTAACCTAGTGAAAACTAAATCATGCATAATATAGACCTCTGAGATGATTCAGTATCTTGCCACTACAATTAACTGGTGACTTATGTGTCACTAATAAGTTTCTAATGCTATAACGCGTTGAAAGGTGGAGGCAAACATCTTCAAATGTTCAATATCAAATATGCATGAAGGTTTGTGTTGGAAAGTCCTTAAAAACATTTTATGAAAAGGTTTTTCAGAAGCAAATATATAATAAATTTATTACTAATAGTAATAGTGAGGTTTCCTTCCTAGAATATGTAGATGTTTCCAGCATTTTTAAGTTCTTAAAAAAACATGATTTTGATGCTTTTTTACCAAGTTTATTTTATTTATATTTTTCAAAACTCATTGGCTTTTTTTCTGATAGAGAAATCATGAAAAAATCCCCGCCCCCCCCTCCCTAGTATAGCATTTTGCACTTTTATGGACCTAGAAAAAATGCAGAAAGCGTGAGAAACAATGCCATAAAAATGACATTTTGCAGTGCATTTCATAAATCCTTATTAACCCACAACAAACATCTGCCCAAAACATTTTTTACAGTAAAGCAGATTAAAAGGGTGTTCCCATATTGCAGTTTGATGACATATCAATAGGGTATACCATTAAAGTGTACTACGTGCAGATACCATCTCTGGGTTCTCAGGAATAAGCTCGGCTTTGAAACCCCCTCTAGTATAGCATGTGATATTTTTATACAATTTTTTTTATTTGGTGTGGCATTTAAGAAAATAATAGCACACATTTACTATTGCTGTCTAAAAACTAAACAGTCTAAATGTAAATTAAAACAGAATAGGCGGCACTCTATGAGTGAATTTACAAAACTTTATTATTCTATTAACTATTATTAAAAAGCATGATTCAAACTTTTCTGGCTTTACTGTTCATGTTGTACTTTGGAATATAATTACATAATAATGGATTCCCTTTAAAGTACATTTTGATACTATTAAGAACATTTTTAAATGGACTCTTCTCCCAGGACTATGCTTCTGGTTTAATGATTGATGAGACCGCTATTTATATGCTGTGTTACTTCGTTGGAACTTAGACAGGTAGATTTAGCACAGTGATTCAAGTTGTTTGTTAATTTTACCACATCTTTAGATCTGTCTAGCTTTTTTAGAACAACTTTTAGTGAATGTACTTTCTATGCCAGAATAAAAAAACAGACAAAAGACCAAGGAAGTGCTCCCTAGTGTATTATTTCCTCTTGGATTAATTGAATATATATCCAAATTACTTGTGAAAAGTCGTGCACTCACCTTCCCATGTGCTTCTGGCAGGCACAACTCTCCTCACATAGATTAAAGTAATCAGCTCCTACTGATCCATAAGCTGCTGCTCCTCCCCACGCCCACATCTGTACAGTGGAACATTCAAAGATTGTAGAGAAAAAAAAAAATCCCTCCATGTTGAATAATCAACTAGGGCATTTGCTTAAATACTCGTAATGCAAACTATGGCGAAAAAAGGTCAAGCGTGGGCTTCTTTTTATAGTATGAACAAATATCCTTTAATTTTAAAAATGCGAACAACGCATTTTGTGTCAATGTTAAAACACTTCCTTTAAAATTAAAGAATATTTGTTCATATTTTAAAAAGAAGCCTGCGCTTGACCTATTTTCACCATAGTTTGCATTATGGGCTTATTAGCAAATGCCCTGGTTGATTATTCAACACAGAGGTTTTTTTCTATGCCAGAATTTTGTCACATTTTCTGGTGTAGCACATTGCATGGTGGACACACCCATCTCCAGCTAACTCCCACCCCTTTTTAGAGCACTCACTAAGAGTGACTCAAGCCTATAAAAAATGTTGCCTCCATAAAAGCACCAGTTTTTGGTTAATTTTCTACATTTTTTTCTGGCTCAACCTCAATAATAAATGTGGGACAATATGCTTAAGTACATGGTGCTTTGATGTTTTTTTTTTCTCAATGGTGTTTTTCCTATAGAAAATCATGTGATTCGGGGCGTGGCCTGACCAAGGATGTGAGCAGACCTGTGCCTGGTGAGCTCCCATCTACAGCTCCTTTCTGCAGCCCAAATAAACCCTTTACAACCATCCTGCTAACTAAAAAGCAAACCCTCTGAGGACATGTACATCAGACTTGTTATCCTGTGAAAACCTGGGGGCTGAAACTTCAATGGCACTGGAGCTGAAGCAAAATAACAACTCTGGGAACCTCTCACATCTACTAAGGTAGGCTTTTAACAGCTACCCTTTCCAGGGCTGCTGCTGGCCTCACTGAAAACTGCCTACAAAGCTACTACAGCACATGTCCTGCTTTATATAAAAGTTTATCTGCCACCTCTTGGAAAGCACTGGTGCTCAGGAGACATTTTAGTTTAGCAAATTTAATCAGCAGTGCTGTGGGTCATGTCAGTGTAACCCTGCATGGGCCCAGCATTCCTCCATTGCCCAAACTTTCCTGCTGAGTCATGCTGCAAAATCACCTCTGACAGCCTCACAATCTCAGTCTGAGACTATTTTAACCTTTCTCTGCAGCCTCCATAAAAGCTCCTGATATAAGTACTTGCTGTTTCAGTGCTTGGACTCTGCTACTTCATGGGGAACACTGGGGTCAGGAATCATTTTAGTGAGCTACTCATTCAGCAGTGCTGTGCTCAGTGTCAGTTTAAACCTGAAGTGTCCAGCATCCCTCCACTGTTAGGACTTTTCTGCTAATTCCTGCTGGCATATATATCTGAAAGTCTCACCATATAAGCCTGAGTCTATTAAAAGGCTTTCTCCCGCATCCTCAATACACCCCTGAAGTAAGCACTTTTTACTTCAGTGCACTGGACCCTGAACTCACTCACAGGTCTCCTACACTCTCCTCTAGAGACTTTACCTGCTTGTAGAGACTGTTTACAATCACTGTCCAGAAGTATCCTTTTGTCGCTGCTTATTTAAAGCAGCTTTATACTATCACTACCTTTTG
>JAODAL010074562.1:0-14321 GCA_025379985.1 Phyllomedusa bahiana
AAAGAAGGACCCGAAAATCCTGTAAACCCCCCCTTGGACCTTTACCCCGTAAGAAGGTTTTGCATTTAGATTTATGGCCCCAATAATGAGGATCCGGGGAAAATTTTAATTTAACCCAAAAACCCCCCCCCCTGAGAAGGGAAAAAATAAGAGGCCCCCAATTTTTGCCAAAAAAATTAATTTAAAAGATACATAAAATTTCAAATCAGAAACCGGAGCAGGTATAACACTTACTAGAAGCAGCAGCAGCAAAGGGAGGACAAAAATAGAGCAGCATTTTAGCAGTTTTACTGTGACTCCCGCATTTGGGGGGGGATATAACACTTACTAGAAGCAGGGAGCTTTGGGGGACATTATAGGGGCAGTACTGAGCAGGTAAAATGTGACTCCCGCATGGGGGGAGAAAATAAAACTTACTAGAAGCAGCAGCATGGAGGGAAAATTTTTAGGCAGTATTGGGGCAGTGTAGCTGTGACTCCAGCACTGGGGGGGTGAATTTTAAAACTTACTGAAGCCGCAGCATTTGGGGGGACTTTTAGGCAGTAAATGAGCAGTGTAGCTGGGGGACTTGCGCAATGGAGGATTTAAAAAACTTACTACAAGAAACAGCTGGAGGGGCAAATAGAGCAGTACTGGCCCGTGTAGTGTGCTCCGCCTGGGGGAGATATAACCTTCTAGAAAGGGGGCCCATTTGGGGGACATTTTTGACCAAAAAATGAAACAGTGTAGCGTTTACTCCCAGCCCCTGGGGGAGATTTTAAACCCCTTACTAGAAGCAGCAGCAGCATGGAGGACATTATGGAGCAGTACTGAGCAGTGTAAACTGTGACCCCAGCACTGGGGGGGATTTAACACTTTTCTAGAAGAGCCCGCATGGGGACTTTTTTAGGCAGTACTGAGCAGTGTAGCTGTGGAAATCCGCACTGGGTGGATTAACCTTACTAGAAGCGCAGCAGCATGGAGGACAAATTTTAGGCGTTTCTGAGCCCGTGTAGCTGTGACTCCAGAATGGGGAGATATAACACTTTCTCGAAAAGGGAGCAGCATGGAGGACATTATAGAGCAGCACTGACAGTGTAGCTGTGACTCCCCGCACTGGGGGGGAAATGACCCCCTTACTAGAACAGCAGCAGCATGGAGGACATTAAAGGCAGTACTGGCAGTGTAGCTGTGACTAAAACACTGGGCGATATAACATTACTAGAAAACAGCGCATGGAGGACATTATAGAGCAGTACTGAGCACTGTAGCTGTGACTCCAGCACTGGGGGGGGGTATTACACTTACTAGAAGCAGCAGGGAGCATGGAGGGCCCTTATAGAGCAAATTTCTGAGCCCGTGAAGCTGTTTACTCCAGCATGGGGGGGGATATAAAAATTAATAGAAGCAGCGCAGCTGGGGACTTATAGAGCAGTACTGAGCCCGAAAAAGCTGTGGGCTTCCCGCACTGGGGGAATAAAACATTAAATAGAAGCGCAGCATGGAGGACATTTTTAGAGGGAGCACTGAGCAGGAGCTGGACTTGCATGGGGGGAGATATAAAACTTACTAGAAGCGCCCGCAAAGGAGGACTTTTTTAGACCCGGACTGAGCAGTGTAGCTGTGACTCCAGCACTGGGGGGGGATATAAAAAATTTCTAGAAGCCAAACAGCAGCATGGAGGACATTTATAGAGCGTACTTGAGCCCGTGTAGCTGTGACTCCAGCCCCTGGGGGGGAGATATAAACTTACAAGAAGCAGCAGCATGGGGACATTTTTAGAAACAGAAATGAGCAGTTTTAGCTGTGACTCCAAACATGGAGGGTTTTAAACTTTTTTTGAAACAGCAGCAGAATGGGAAAGGGCATTTTTAGAGCGGTACTGAGCAAGGGAGCTGTGACTCCAGCACTGGGGAGATAAACACTTACTAGAAGCAGCAGCATGGAGGGGCATTTTATAGCGTACTGGGGCAGTGTAGCTGTAATTCCCAGGGACTTTGGGGGGGTTAACACTTATGAAGTAGCAGATGGGGATATTATTTGGCAGTTTCCCGAGAAATGTAGCTGTGACTCCACACTGGGAGAGATATAAAAACTTACTAGAAAGCAGCAGCAGAATGGGGGGGAAAAATTTTTAGGGGGCAGTAATGAGCGTGTAGCTGTGACTCCAGCCTGGGGGGGGTATAAACTTACTAGAAGCTGAGCATGGAGGGCATTATAGAGAGTACTGAGGCAGTGTAGCTGTAACTCCAGCACTGGGGGGTTTAACACTTACTAGAAGCAGCAGCATGGAGGACATTATAGAAAAAGTATTGAGCAGTGTAGTTGTGGGCCCCCAGCCCCTGGGGGGGAAATAACAATTACTAGAAAACAGCATGGAGGGGCCCCTTATGAGCAGTACTGAGGGAGTGTAGCTGTGAATTCCCGCCTTTGGGGGGATATAACACTTACTAGAAGGGAGCAGCAAAAATTTGGGGGGACATTTATAGAGCCCGTACCCCCCCGGAAAAAAGGGGTTTGCTGTGACTCCCGCACTGGGGGTGAAATAAACCTTTAAAAGAAGCAGCAGAATGGGGGACATTATAGAAACAGTACTGAGCAGTGTAGCTGTGTCCCGCCCCTGGGGAGATATCCCCCTTACTAGAAAACAAACATGGAGGGGCATTTTTAGAGCAGTACTGAGGGAGTGTAGCTGTGAATTTGCACTGGGGGGGATTATAACACTTACCCAGAAGGCAGATGGGGAAAAATTTACAGCAGTACTGGCAGTGTAGCTGTGACTCCCGGGCTGGGGGGGATATAACCCTTTAAAAGAAAACAGCAGCTGGAGGAAAATTATAGGCAGTACCCGAGCGTTTTAGCTGTGACTCCCGCAATTTGGGGGGATATAACCCCTTTTCTAGAAGCAGGCCCGCATGGAGGCCCTTATAGAGCGTTTCTGAGGGGTGTAGTGTGATCAGGCCCCTGGAGAGTTTTAACACTTACTTTGAAGGGAGCAGCATGGAGGACATTTTTGAGCAGTACTGAGCGTGTAGCTGTGACTCCAGCATGGGGGGATATAAAAAACTTTTAAAAAAGCGCCCGCATGGAGGACATTATAGAGGGGTACTGGCAGTGTAGCTGTGAATCCAGCACTGGGGGAGATATAAAACTTCTTGAGGGGAAACATGGAGGAATTATTTGGGGCAAATAATGAGCAGTGTAGCTGTGACTTTCCCGCCCCTGGGGGGATATAACCTTTTTTAGAAGCAGCAGCATGTGAGGACATTATAGAAACGTACGTGGGCGGGATGGTGATGTCACTCCCTGTGTGTCTTATCCCCCTCTTTTGCTTTTTGCAGTGGTCAGGCTGGTGTTGTCACTCCCAGCTGTGTCTTATCTCCTCTTTTTTAGCCCCCCGGGGGTCAGGATGGGGATGTCATCCCCCGATGTGTCTTATCTCCTCTCTGCTTAGCAGTGGTCAGGGAAAGGTGAGGGCACTCCCTGCGGGGTCTTATCTCCTCTCTCCCTTTTAGCTGTGGTCAGGTTTGGGGTTTTTGTCCCCTCCCCCGCTGTGGTTTTTCTCCCCTCTGTTAGCAGTGGTCGGGGGTGGTGATGTCTCTCCCTGCTTTTGTCTTATTCCTCTTCCCCAAAAGCAGTGGTCAGGATTGGGATGTAAATCCCCCGCTGTGCTTTATCTCCCCTCTCCTAAAACAGGGGGTCGGGTGGTGATGTTTTTTCCCAACCCCCCCCCGCTGTGTCTTAAACTCCCCCTCTCTGCTTTAGCAGTGGTGGGGTGGTGGGTGGCACTCCCTGTGTGTATTACCTCCTCTTTTCCTCTAGCGTGGTTTGGGATGGTGAGGTCCTCCCTGCTGTGTCTTATTTTCCCCCTTTTTTCCCCTTGCAGTGGGGCAGGATGGTGATGTCACTCCCCGCTTTTGTTTATCTCCTTTTCCCCTTTGCAGGGGGCAGGATGTGATGTCACTCCCCGCTGTGTCTTATCTCCTCTCTCTGCTTGGCAGTGGGGCCCGGATGGTGACGTCACTCCCTTTCTGTGTTTATCTCCTCTCTCTCCCCTAGCAGTGGTCAGGATTTGGGGATGTCACTTCCCCGCTTGGTGTCTTATTTTCCTCTCCTGTCTAGCAGTTGGGCAGGATTGGGAATGTCCTACCCCGCTGTGTCTTATCTCCTGTCTCCTCTGCATGGGGGGGATGGTGATATCACAACCCCGCTGTGTTTTATGTCCCCTTGCTTAGCAGTGGTCGGGGTTGGGGATGGGACTCCCCTGCTGTGTCTTATGTTTCCCCTCTTCTTTGCCCCGTCGGTCAGGTGGTGAGTCAATCCCTGTGTTCTTTTCTCCCCTTCTCCCCTTTGCCGTGGGCGGGATGGTGGGTGTCACTGCCCGCTGTGTCTTATCTTTTTCCCCTTTTTCCCTTTTTAGCAGTGGTCAGGATGGTGATTTTTTCTCCTGCTTTTGTTTTTCCCCTCTCTGTCTTTAGCAGTGGTCGGATGGTGGTTTTCACTCCCTCTGTGTTTTTTATCTCCTCTTGCTCTGGGGAGTGGTCCCGGATGGTGGGGTCATCCCCGCCCCGGGGTCTTATTCCCCTCTCTGCTTAGCAGTGGTCAGGATTTGGGGATTTTCACTCCCCGCTGTGTCTTATCTCCTCTCTCCTCTAGCAGTGGTCGGGGTGGTGAAAGTCACTCCCTGCTGGGGTCTTTTTCCTTTCTCCTCTAGCAGTGGGCGGGATGGTGACGTAAATCCCCCTGCTGGTTTTTATTCCTCCTTGCTCTAGCAGTGGTCGGATGGTGAATTCACCCCCGCTTTTGTTTTTTTCTCCCCTTTGCTTAGCAATGGTTTAGGTTTGGGGGTGTCACTCCCTGCTGTTTTTTATCTCCCCCTCCCCTGTTAGCCCGTTGTCAAGGGGTGGTGATGTCACTCCCCGACTGTGTCTTATCTCCTTCTTTCCCCTTTGAATTTGGGCGGGTTTGGGGAATTTTACTCCCTGCTGTGTTTTTATCCCTCTCTCTCCCTAGCAGGGTCAGGATGGTGATGTCACTCCCCCGCTTTTGTCTTATCTTTCCCCTCTGCTCTAGCAGTGGTAGGATGGTGAATTCACTTCCCGCTGTGTCTTATCTCCTCCCTTTTCTTAGCAGTGGTCAGGTTTGGGGTGTCCCCCTGCTGTGTCTTTCTCCTCTCTCTGCTTAGCAGTGGGCAGGAGGTTTATGTCCACTCCCTGCTGTTCTTATTCCTCTCTCCCCTTTGCGTGGGGCGGGGTTTGGGAATTCCCCTCCCTGCTGTGTTTTTATCTCCCCTCTCTCCTTTTCATGGTCAGGGGTGGTATGTCCCCTCCCTGCTTTGTCTTTATCTTCTCTCTGCTTAGCGTGGTCGGGTGGTGATGTCACTCCCTGCTGTGTCTTATTCCTCTCTCCTCTAGCAGTGGGGCAGGGGTGGTGATGGGCTCTCCCTGCTCTGTCTTATTCCTCTTGCTCTAGCAGTGGTTTTGGGGTGGGGTCGTCCTCTCTGCGTGTCTTATCTCCTCCTCCTCAAGCGTGGTCGGGGGTGGTGGGTGTCTCTCCTGCTTTTGTCTTATCTCCTTCCCCTGCTTTTAGCAGTGGTGGGATGGTTTATGCCACTCCCCGCTGTGTCTTATCTCCCCTCTGCTCTTGCGTGGTCGGGATGGTGATGTCCCCTCCCCGCTGTGTTTTATCCCCTGTTTAAAACCCCTTGCAGTGGTCTGGGGTGGTGATGTCACTCCCCTTTCTGTGTTTTTATCTCCTCCTCTCCTCTAGCAAATGGTTGGGGGTGGTGATGTCCCCTCCCTGCTGTGTCTTATCTCCTCTCTTGCTCTAGCGTGGTCAGGATGGTGGGTGGGCACTTCTGCTGTGTCTTATTTTCCTCTTTCCTTAGCCCGTGGTCAGGATGGTGATGTCACTCTCTGTGGTCTTATCTCCCCTCTTTTCCCCCTAGCGTGGTCAGGGTGGTGATGTCTCTCCTGCTGTGTTTATCTCCTGTATCCTCTAGCAGTGGTCAGGAAAGGTGAATTCAAATCCCTGTGTGTTTATCTCCTCTTTGCTCTAGCAGTGGTCAGGTGGGGATGTCCCCCCCTCCCCCCCTGTGTTTATCTCCTTTTCTCCTTAGCAGTGGTCGGGATTTTGATTTTTTCTCCCCGCTGTTTTCTTAAACTTTCTGCTCTAGCAGGGGGTCAGGGTGGTGATGTAAATCCCCGCTGTGTCTTATCTCCCTTCTCCCCTAGCGTGGTAAAGGGTGGTGTTGTTTTTCCCTCTGTGTCTTTTTCCCCTCTTTCTTAGCAGTGGGGCAGGATGGTTTATGTCACCCCCCTGCTGTGTCCTTTTCTCCCCCTCTCTAGCAGTTGGGCAGGGTGGTGATGTTTTCCCCGCTGTTTTTTATTTTCCCCCCCTTTTTTGCCCCAGCAGTGGTCGGGATGGTTTAGTCACTCCGCTGTGTCTTATCCTCTCTTTTGCCCCTAGCAGTGGTCCGGATGGTGAAGTCACTCCCTGCTGTGTCTTATCTCCCCCTTTTCCTTTAGAGTGGTCAGGGGTGGTTTATGTCACTCCCCTGTGTCTTATCTTCTCTCTGCTTAGCAGTGGTCAGGGAAAAAGGGGATGTCAAATCCCTGAAAGTGTCTTATCTTCTCTTGCTCTAGCAGTGGCCCGGGGTGGTGAGGGCATTCCCCGCTGTGTCTTATCTCCTCTCTCCTGCTTTAGCCCGTGGTTGGATGGTGGTCACTCCTGCTGGTTTATCTCCTCTTCCCCTGCAGTGGTCGGGGTGGTGACGTCACTCCTGCTGGGGTCTTATTTTCCTCTCTCTGTCTAGCAGTGGTAGGATGGTGAATTCACTCCCTTTCTGTGTCTTATCTCCTCTTGCTTAGCAGTGGTCCCGGATGGTGAGTTTCTCCCTGCTGTGTTTTATCCTCTCTGCTCTGGCGTGGTCAGGGGTGGTGATGCACTCCCCTTGCTGTGTTTATCTCCTCTCTCCTCTAGCAGTGGTCAGGGTGGTGATGTCACTCACTCCCTGCTGTGTCTTATCTCCTCTCTCTCCTCTAGTAAATGGTTTTGGATGGTTTAAAGTCTCTCCCCGCTGTGTCCCTTTTCTCCTGTTTTCCCTACAGTGGTCAGGTTGGGGATGTCACTCCCTGCTTTTGGGCTTATCTCCTTTTCTGCTTGGTAGTGGTCAGGAAAGGTGATTTTCACTCCCCGCTGTGTTTATCTCCTCCCCTCCCCTAGCAGGGTTTTTTTTTGGTTTTTTGGGATTTTGGGGGGGATGTCTCTCCCCGCTGTGTCTTATCTCCCCTCTCTCCTCTAGCAGTGGTCTGGATGGTGATTTTCCCCTCCCCGCTGTGTCTTATCTCCCCCTCTCCCTTTGCCCCTTTGGTTTGGGGATTTGGTTGGGTGTCCTTTTTTCCTTTCTGTGTTTTTATTCCTTCTCTGCTCTAGCGTGGTCTGGATGGTTTATGTCACTCCCTGCTGTGTTTATCTCCTCTCTGTTCTAGCAGTGGTGAGGGTGGTGACGTCACTCCCTCCCGAGTTTATTCCTCTCTCCTTAGCAGTGGGGCCCGGGTTTTGGGGATGTCCCCTCCCTGCTGTGTCTTATTCCCTTCCCGCTTAGCAGGGGGGTCAGGAGGTGAATTCACTCCCTTCTGGGGCTTATCTCCTCTTTGCTCTTTTCAGTGGGGCGGTTGGTTTAATTCACTCCCTGCTTTTGTCTTATCTCCTCTCTGCTTCAGCAGTGGTCGGAAAGGTGAGGGAAATCCCTTTTGTGTCTTATCTCCTCTCTCTCCTCTAGCGTGGTCGGGTGGTGATGTCCCCTCCCTGCTGTGTTTATCTCCTCTAGCAGTGGGCGGGATGGGGAATTCACCTTTCCCCGTGTGTCTTTTCTCCTCCCGCGTGGTCGGGGTGGGGGGAAATTTACTCCCTTCTGTGTCTTATCTCCTACCTTAAACTCCCCCGCCGTTCAATAAGAGTTTTATTTTTTTTAAAAAAAAAAAACATCATTTGTCCAGTTCGCAGAAAAAGTTTGAGGTAAAAAACCCTTCCCGATTGGGCCAAAAAATTTAAATTGTTTTTTTTTTTGGGGGGCATTTCATTTTTCCCCCCCCTAATTGGAATAAATAAAAATTTTCCCAAAAAATCGCAATCTAAACCAAAAAGGTTTAAATTTTAAAAAAAAAATGGCCCCCACAAAAAACCCGCTTCCCTACTCCGGGTCAAGGAGGAAAAGTACAAAAAAACGTTACCCTTTTCAAAAGAATGGCCCGCAGCGCAAAAAAACCCGCCAAAAAAACAAAAACCCCGACATATTTTTGGGGTCACTGGGAAATTCCCCGACCTGCAGAATCCAGAAAAGGGACGCCCTTATTTTTCCCGGAGCCTTGGAAAAGCCATTTAAAAACAAAACCCCCGCCCCAAACATGGGCAAGAAGGTTTTTATCCCAAAATTTTCACCTCACAGAGAAAATTTTTTTTTTCCGGGGTTCCCCAGTAAAATTTTTTTGGTGGGTCAAAGGCAAACATTAAAAAGCAACCCTTTTTTGTCCAGTACAAAAAAACCCAAAAGTCTCGTGTACCCCCCCCCTCCCCCCCCCAAAAAAAGAAAATTAAAAAAAACAGACAATGGCGGGAAGTGGTGAAGAAGGTTGGGACTACCAAAATCTGTGGCGGGGGTTACCTGCGGCAGGAAAAGGGAAAAGGGGGCATTTCCTTAACTAAAAAAATACTCGTACTCTGTCCCTTGTAAAAACCTTTCGTAGCAGTTTTTCACTGTCACCCAGTATGTGCCCAAATTCCCCGGGGCCAAATTACATGGTGCACCCAGTCAATTGTGGTATGTTGAAAACCGTTTTGCAGATTTGTGATTGGCGGGAAAGGGGGGAAACTTTGATGGGGTAAATGGTGAGTCATTGGTAAGATCCAAAGAGGCTAAAAACGAGGGATTTAAGAGTCGTTTTTTTTTTTTTAAATTTTTGGTCATCCCCCAATGGCTAATAAAGGAAATTTATTGTTCAGAACACTCCTTTAACCCTTTTCCCCACGCCGGGGACTTACTGGACACCCGGGGCCCGGGGTTAAGGTTCTATGTAGGGGGATTACTCTGAAAGCCCCAAAATACATAGGTGGTGGGTGTTTTGCTGTAATTAAAGGGGTTGACCCCTGCCGGGTAACTGCGGGGAACAGGCCGGCCCCAAACCCCTGTTTTTAAAAACCCCTTAGTGGCGGTGGCGATCGCCCCCCGGGGTTTATCAAAATGAAGGGTTTTTAAACGTTCCCGGTCCCAAAATCCTCACTTGATCGGCCGGGGGGGTCCAAATTTCCGTTGACAGGGCAGCGGAAAAGCCTTGTAAAAGGCTGCCAAAATTTCCCCTTTGCAACTTCCTCCCCCAGGCAGGGAACCCAAGAAACAACCCCCATCTCTTTTCACCCCTTTTGGGGTTGTTTATACAATGCAAAAGGGATTTTTACAAACCCCCAAAATCCGGGGCCCCCAAATTTGGGTTTCCAAAATCCCCCTTAGGGGGACTCAAATATTCCCCAGGTAAGAAAGAAAAAAAAAGGGTTTTTTAAAGTATAAAAAAAAAAAAAAAATTTTAAAAATTTTTAAAAATTTCTCCCCTTTTCCCCCTTTTTTTAACAGATAAAAAAAATAAAAAAAAGTAAACAAAAAATTTGGTACCCGCTGCGTCTGTAAAAGTCTTTTTTAAATTAAATTATAAAAAACATTTATCTCGAAAGCGGGAACCCAAGTAGGAGAAAAAAAAATCCCAAACACCAAAATTGCGAGTATTTCGTTCATGTCACGTTCCTTAAAAATTGGGAAAAAAAGTGATAAAAAAAAATCGCATCTATTCCAAAATGGTGCCAATAAAAAGCACACTTCAGCCTGCGGACAACGAGCCCTCAGTCAGATCCATAGGCGGAAGTACAAAAAAGTTACTGGCGGCAGAAAAAAATCTTTTTTTGTTGAAGATGTTTGTCTGGGTTTTTTTTGGACTTTTTTGGGCAGTTTTTAATGTATGCAAAATTCAAAAAACCCCTTGGTAAAAAAAACATAGGGGAAAGATTTTCAGCAGAACCTATTCCCAAAAAAACCGCGCCAAAAAATGCCCCAAAAAGTCTTTCCAAGGATAACATTTCCCCGGGCTGGGCCCTCCGTCGGTTTTTTACAAACTGTTTTAAAAACCCGCGTTCCCCAAAAAAACGAGCAAAAAAAAAAAATAAACCTGTTTTGGACTAAAAGATTGGTCCTTGTATTAAGCTATGTCTCCATGGCATAGAAAACAATCGTATTTTAGGATTCTAAAACTGCTGAAAATCGCACCGTTCACGCAGCTCATAGACTTTAACCCCTTCCTGAGGGACAAATCATAAAAAAATATGGCTCAAAAAAAAATTATTTTTCCTCCTCCCCTTCTAAAAAGCCAAAACCCTTTTTTTATCTTTCCCCTACGTAAAACCTTGGGGGCTTTTATTTTCCCGGGAAAAGATGACTTGCTGATGGTGTTTTTTCATATTACTTAGAATTACGGGGAAACGGCAAAAAAATTTTCTAAGTGGGGGGAATTATTGTGGAAAAAAAAACGTACTTGCACCATTTTTGGGGGGGGTTTTTTTTTTTTTCACCATTCATTTTTTCAGTAATAATGATGTGTTCTCTGTATTTCAAGGTTGATCGCATCCGTAATCCCAAAACATGTGGGGTTTCCCCGTTATTTTTTTTGGTACCGAAAAAAAAATTCCAAACTTTTTTATGTTTAAAATTTTTGCGCCGTGGCGTTTTTTGTGCGACAATAACTTTTTTGTTTTTAACACCTACCCCACATCAGTGGGGGGGAATTTTTTGCGGTTAAAAGGGCACTTTTTTTATTGCTAGCGTTTGGAAGGGCAGGGCAATTTTTTTGATCACTTTTATTCCTTTTTATTATAGGTGTGAAATGCCAAAAAACGAAAATTTTGGCTTTTTTTTTCTTTACGGTTTTCAGCCCCAGGGGAAATAAATGTTGTTTTTTTTGAATAGTTTGGGGATTTTTTCGGACGCGACAACGCCAAATTTGGGGAACTTTTTTTTTAAATTTTTTATTTTTTGTAAAATGGCAAAAGGGGGTGTTTTGAACTATTAAAGGGGTTGTCCCCACTACGGGGATCGTGCTTTTTATGTTAAAGATTTTTGCAAAAAAACAAGTCACTTTGCAATATGTGTCCTTTTAAGGTTTTCCACCTATTCCTGTATCCCCTCTTGTATGGGGTTTATCAGCTCCTAGGGCGCTATAGCTACAGACCCGTGTGATCTATCCGATAGGCTGCCCGCATTTGGGTTTCTATAGCTGCAGACCGTTTTATCTCTTCCTCCTAGGCTGGGCCCGCCCCTGGTTTTCTGTGCTACAGGGGCCTGTTCAAAACTTCCTGATAGGCTTTCCAGCAAATGGTTTCTATTTGTTTCAGACCTATTTGATTTCTTATGATAGGCTTTTCCCGCATGGTTGCTTTTTGCTACAGCCTGTTCAAAACTCTCAAGATAGGCTGCCCCGCATGGTTTTCTATAGGGTTCCCGAAACCCGGGGTTCTACTGCAGCCCAGTAGAAGCCCGGGAAAAAACGGGCCCTGAATTTTAAAATGAAAACCAAAAAAAACAGAATTTTGGGGGAGAAGAATTTAAGCAGTGAGACAACCCTTTTTAAAACTTTTTTTTTTCTTTTAGTCCATCTAGGGCGTTCACCGGGTGGGGGGGCGATCATTTTGCAGTTAATTATTGTTTTAACAATGCATTAGAGTGTGCCAAGATGGCGGTTTCCCCACTTCTTGCCTGGGTCTGGAAAATGGGGGAATCCCAAAAAAATGGCGGCGATGGAAAACCCTTTTTAAAGGGTTCCAGCTGCCATGTTCGGTGATCGGAACCCCGCGATTTCGCCGCAGGTGCCCCGATCACAGTGAGGAGAGGTGCGCAGCACCGTTTCTCATTGATTTGGATGCCATCTTTTCCGCAGTGTCTAAAGGGTTAAACAGTGCAAGCGGCGGCTTCCTATGCGCTGTAACCGCCAGGTGCTGCAATTAGCCACTAACACCCGGCGGCTGTGTAGCAGGATTACTCAGCAATCCCATTTCAAGGCCGCTTACTGGCATCAGGACGTATGGATACGTCAGTAAGTAAGGGGTCAGTAAGTCCGTAAGGGGTTAATAGAAAAAAACGCGTCTACACAGCTCCCTTTTTCTCTGTTCGTTTTCTGCCGTCGCTGGAATTAGGAACACGCCGGCGCTTTGTTGTCAGTTTCCCATAAGCTATGTTTACATATAGTACATGCTGCAATACGACGGGTGTTTTGGAACCACACGCGTTTAAACCCTAAAAATTCCAAAACATTTGGGGGGGTGGCAACCCCTGGCCCCCCTAGACATTGGGATTGTCAGCGGGGGTGTATTTTACACTAAGGGCCCCGTTCACAACGGTTATTTTGCGCGTTTGGCGCCGTACTGCGCGGCCGGGTTTTTCGCTTCGGGACGGGCCAATCCCCGGCAGCAATTTTGGAATCCACTTTCCTTTTCCCCTTTAGAACAGGGGGAAAACCGTGCTCCTCCCCCCTGGCGAATCCGCCGCAGGGGGGGGAAAATGACATTTCACCCTTATTTCGGCGCGGGGGCGCCCCCGTAAACAATTTCATTGTCTATGGTGACGGGGGGGGCGCCCCCCCCCGCGCTCCGGCCCCGCCCCCGTCCCGCCCTTATTCACGGCGGGTTTTTTGAGCTAATTACGGCGCCAAAACCGTGGGGGGGAAAAGCCGTGTGAACAAGCCTTTTTGGGGCCCCGTTCAAGGCTTAGTTGGGGCGCGGATTGGGCCGTTTGCGCGCGGATTTGCGCTGCAGTATGGCTCCAATTTCCCCTCCAAATCATTTCGGTTTAAACCCCTATTCTCATAGAGAATTTGGATTCCGGGCCTCCCCCCGTCGGGAAATCCGCCGCCGGGGGGGGAAAAAGGGCATGCCTTTTTTAGGGCACGTACCGCCGTTTAAAAATGCATTGTCTAAAGGGGGCCCGGGGAAGGGGCGCCTCTTTCCCCTTTTTTCAAGCCTTTAAATGCGGGGGGGAAATCCGTCCCGCAATTACGGCTTGAAAAGCCGTATTTTTTGAACCTTGCCTAACAATTGACATGTAAAATTTTCCCCCGGGACGTACAATACGATCGTATTATACACCGGGGGGGGGGAAAGACGCGTAATCTACAGTTTTCTATGAGAGCATTGAATTACCATAAATTTTTAAAGGGGCATTTTTTCCGCGTAATAAGCAAAAAACGGGGCAATTTCGCGCACATATAAGCCGGGGGTGGGAAAATACACCCTACAATCAATTGTATGGGCTGATGGCCAAAAAAAACCCCAGAACCCAAACCCCGGTTTTTGGGAAATACAGTGACAAAAAAAAGTGGTCGCGTTCAGACAAAAAACCAGTCAACTTTTTTGGGCGGGGCTGTGTGGCTCCAGCCTTTGGGGGGTGGGTCTCAAAACTTCGATGCTGATTTTTTAGCGCCCACAAAATGCATCAAAACCTCGCCCGAAACCCTTTTTAGGGAGGTTTTTTAAAAAACTGTTTTTCCCTATATAAATGAATAGCCGGGGGAAAAAAAGCGCCAAAGAAAGTATGAAAAACGCTTCGATAAACGCGTTTTAAAAACCCCCGTCAAGGTTTTAAAAACTTTCCATTGATTTCTATGAGGATTTTCAGCACTGGAAACGCTTCAAGAATTGACAGGACGCTTCGCTTTCAGCTTCCAAAGAAAAGCATAAAACACGTGTAAGAACCTTGTTATGTGTGAACTAACAAAGCTTTCTTTACTTTGGAATTTAATTAAAATGATCTGGGGCGTTTTGGTAACGGAAATGCCCCGAAAACGTCCCAAAAACCGCGTCCAAATCATCCGTGTGAACAAACTTAAAGTCTTTTTTGGGGGGGTTTTTTGTGGAAATTTTTAGCGTTTTTTTTTTAAAATACTAAAAAAACCCCCGAAAATCCGTCGGTAAACCTCTGGGGGGTTTTTTTTTAGGGTCGCCTTAGAAAGTCCATCGTGTCCTGCAAAATAGAAGCCCTCACACATCTATGTAGACGGGTTTAAAAAGAAAGCAAAGGGCGAAGAGGGGGTTAGAGCCCTTTTTATTTGACCGGTTTTTTTTTTTTTACCGCACATATCTTTTGGTCAAAAATATCTTTAGGTCACCCAAAATGGTGGGAAACTTCATATTTGGAAAAGCGTTTAAACCCCTTAAAAAATCAGTTCTTCTAGGAGTCCCCGGGGTTTAAAAAACCAAAAATTTTGTGTAGGACACCCGGAATTGGCAGAGCTGGGGCCGCCATCTCCCCC
>JAODAL010074563.1:0-14320 GCA_025379985.1 Phyllomedusa bahiana
GCACGGGAAAAAATTTTATATATTTTTGGCTTTGAAAAAGACGGTTTATTTTTGTCAGCACACCAGCAAAACAACGCTTAAATTAACCCCTGGATGAAAATTGCGCAAAGAATTGAGCCCCACAAACAAGTAGTTTTTTGTACGGTTAAAATTTGGGGTTTTTTCTACCCACCAACAAAATACATTTTTAAATTTAAACCCTTTTTGCTTGTGAATTAGGCTAAAGAAAAATTTATAAATTTTGCCTTGAAAAAACTTCTTGGGGGTCCACACCCCCCAAAACCGGGTTTAAAATTTAACCCCGGGATAAAAAATTGCGCTTTAAATTGAGAAACCAAAAATGGCTTAAAACCCCGGGAATTAAATTTTAAAAACACTCAGTGGACCACACTGGATTTCAATCCAATCCCAAAAAATTTAGAAATAGAACTTAAGAGAACAGTCTCTGAACAAGCTAGACACCCCACAAAATCCTGTATAAAAAAAATTTCTTCATAAAAACTATCGCCGCGGCGCACCTTCCCTGATGGGCACAGTGAAGGAGTGTGACCCCCAGCGTCCCCCCCCACTTATTATGGGGTGACGTCACAGAATCCCGCCTTCCCTATTGGCTTCACTCTGCACATTCATGCAGGAATGCCCTTCTTCCTCCCAGAGTCTTTGCCCCATGTAGCGCCATGTGCTCGCAGCCATTTATCAATCAAAAGCACACTTCGTTCCACCCAAAAAAACCCCAAAGTTTCGCTTCCCAAACCAAAGGGTTTTCCTGAAATTCTAAACAATTTTTCCACTTCTTTTAAAAAATCGTTTTCGCCCACCCCACCTATACCACAACCGTAAAAACCTTTTGGCTAGAAAAGCCAATTTTTAGGATTATTAAACTGGATAAAAACAGACTGGGTAAAAACTGACCAATTTTTTGGGGCCAGGGGGGGGACCAAATCTACATCTTTTAAAATTTTTTTTTTTTAAATGGATTCCATAAAGTATGGGTAAATTTGTTTTAATAATATTAAAAATTTTTTTAAAAAGGGTAAGGGGACCTGTGGGCTCCTATGGCTCAGGAGCCCAGTCGCAAGTGTGACCCCTGTAGCTACGACACTGGATGCAAGTTCTACCTCTCCATTCTTTTTTATGAGAGATATGAGTATTGGGGAGTGTTGTGCTCCGCTGTACTTGGAACTCTTGTAGAACAGAATGGAGAGTCATGTGCAAGCGCAACCAGCTCTCCATTCTGGGCCAAACTTTTGGGGGCCTTTTCCCCCGAAAAATAGAGGGGGACATAGGACTGCCTTAACAGCATTAGGGGCATAGCAGTGCGGGGGGCCCTGCCCAAATACATGACTTCACACCAGGCCATGCCTCTGACCACCATTCTAACCCCACCCTTCTGATGTTTTGTAGGTATCCTGCAGCCTACAAGACTAATTGGCACGGCAGGGAGCTGTTAGCTGTTAGTTTTAACTGTTTGCATGACCTAAGAACACACAAACAGTTAAATAAACAGCACCAACCCAGGGATCCAGGACATACATTTTACCACCAGGGGCCCCTGTGCTTATGGGACCCCCGGGCACATGCACCTATCACACTCTGATGGCATACCCTAGCGATATGCCATCAAAGTCTATGGTGGGAACACCCATTTAATAAAAGGTGTAAGTTTGCTTTAAATAGGAAGAAAACATTTTTCCCACTGTGACTAAGCACTGTAAACATAATTATGAGTCTCTAATTACAATTTTATAGTCAAATATGACCTAACAACTTGCATTGACCTTAAAGAAAATTTGGAAGCATCTTTTCTTAGAATTCTGCTTTTTGTCATTCCTCGGTTATTCCTCCAGGAAACTGAAGGTCACATATACATAGGGTGTGTCTCTATGTACGCTCAGGGACGTAGCTATTCGGGGTGCAGAGGTAGCGGTCGCTAGCGGGCCCTTTAACCTTATGGGGCCCAAAAGCCCTTCTACTGCATGAGGAGATACCAATATTATAAATGGCACATGGTTGGTGGGGGCACTTTTATGGATTTTGCACTGGGGCCCCGGAGCTTCATGTTACACCTCTGCATACGCTGATACTAACAGCACAGATGGAAAATGTCAGAGAGTGTCCGGACACACCTGTTTGACAAGAGGAATTTTAACACCCAGTTATTAATTTATTTAAACATTTCCAGGATGGATAACAGAGGAATGGCACAATGCAGAGTTGTAAAAAAATATGGGGGATAAAAATATTTACAAACACAGACTCCTTTTCGCACCATTTTAATCACTTTCTTTGTATTCAAATCATGTTCTTAATGTTTAATATCACTGCTACTTTTTCCATAATTCATGGTTGGGATGATGTATGGAGGCAACTATAGATAATATGGTCTGCATATCCTTTGCTTACAGACCCATGCTATCTCTGTTCCGGACTTCCTTTGATGTCTCTACAAGACGCTGACGTTGTTCTTATTTAATGACACAAAGACAGAGATGAATGTGGTAATATCTTCAGAGAGCTGGACCACATCTGACCACTTGCATCTGAAGAGAGGATTCATCTGTGTAGTATTGACCTGACATCAGCCTTTAAAGCTGTCATGGATGCAAAATTTTTTTCTTTCTTAGCTAAGAACACCGTTACTCTGGAACATGACTAGTGTATTAGATCTGTCGCTGCAAATGAACTTTCACAATCTGATTTATTAGATTTACAGCGGGTGAAATAAATATTGAACTTGTCCCCAATTTTCTAAATAAGTAAGCTTATAAAGGTGCTATTGGCACAAAATTCTCACCAGATGTCAGTAACAACCCATACAGTCCACACAGGCAAAAACAAAACAAAACACATAGATGTCCATAAATTATGTGTAATAAGGAGAAATGACACAGAAAAAAAGTTTTGAACACATGAAGAAAGAGAGGTGCAAAAAGCCTAAAAAGTAATTACACTAGCTGAAATTTGTCAGATATTAGAAAGCAATCCTGCCACTTAGTAAACAAATAATATCAGCTAGTTCAACTGATGACCTATAAAAAGGTGTCTCATAACCAAGGTGCCACACAAGAAACATCTAATGATGGATAACACCAGTGTCTCAAAACCTTCACAACCTTAGTGTTGCAAAACATACTGATGACATTACAGAAGAATTTCTAAACTACTGAAGGTTCCATTAAGCACTGTTTGAGCCATAATCTGGAAGTGGAAAGAACATAATTTCAATAAACGCACCATGACCAGGTACTCCTCGCAAGACTAAAAAAAATGATCAGAAGAGCTGTACAAGGCCAATGACCACCTGCGGAGAGCTCCAGAAAGACTTGAAATCAGCAGGTACAATTGTTTCAAAGTAAACACTACGTAATGCACGCAACCTCCATGACTTGTATTCACGCTCACCATGCAAGACTCCATTGGTGAAAAGGAACTGCAAATCACCCCAAAAACAATATAACAACAGTGAAGTTTGGAGGTGGTAACACAATAATGTTACTCTCTTTTTCAGCATACGGGACTGCCAAAGTTAAAATAGTTGAAGGAAGGATGAATGAAAAAATGTACTAATACCAAGAAAACAGGACCGAGATAAGATGAATCAGTGTAGTGAGACAACCCCTTTAAATACATTTCAGTAAGCGTGTTCAATACTTTTTCCCTGTGTTATTTCCCATCATTACACATAACATAATTTATGGACATCTATAGTTTGGTTTCTTTGCCTGTGTGGATTGGATGGGTTGTTGCTGACATCTGGTGAGAATTTCCTGTCAGTAGCACCTTTAGATAAATATATATTTTCTTAAAGAATTGGTGAAGTGTTCAATTCTTATTTCACCCTCTGTATATACAGTATATACCACCTATATAATAATGTGGGCAATATAAAGTATGTGTCAAGGTCCCAGCAGCTCCTAGGACCGCGGGATGCGGGCGCACCCATGGCCGCCCCCCCGGGCGCCCACCCGGGTTTGGTGCCGCCCACTGCCGCGGGACAGCCGGGGGTCCGCGCCTGCCGGGACTCACCTGACCCCGGTCCTGTGCCGTCCGCGCCCTCTGCCGGCCGAGGCACGCGTGCCCGAGCGCTCGTTCTCGAGGATTTAAAGGGCCAGCGCCCCGATAATTGGCTAATGGCCAGCGCCTTTCTCCCCTACTTAAGGTCACGTCCCACAATAAACTCCCTGCTGGATCCTATGTTGCCTCGTGCCTTAGCTAAAGCGTTTCCTAAAGTGTATTCTTGCCCTACCATGTAACCAGACCTCTGCTACGTTTCCCTCGACTCCGAACCTCTGCCGCCTGCCCTGACCTTCCTGCCTGTCCACGACCACGAACCAAGCCCCTGCCCTGACCTTCTGCCTGCCCACGACTACGATTCTCGACTACGACTCTGTACCACGCTGCACCTCAGCCGCCATCGCAAGCAAGTCACGTCAGGGGGACACCCTAATAGCCTCACGCCGCAGCAAGCCCATCCCGCTTTGCGGCGGGCTCTGGTGAAAACCGGGGGCTACTTAGATTCCTCCTGGCGTGGCTTAGCCATCATCGCTTGCGGTGTCCAGAGGGTCCACCACCCAGCCATTACAGTTAGATCCACCCATGGACCCCGCCAAAGGTGCCCTTGCCAAGTCTAGGCGGATCTCACGAACATTGCGGCCAACAGTCGCACAGAATCGCACAACGGCACAGCAAATTGGTCAGCTGTCCGCCATGATGCCCAATTCCTGGCCTCCCACAGCAGCAACCTGCCTCTTCACCAGGGGTTCCATCTCCTTCGGCCCTTTCCGCGGGCAACTGTGGGTCCGAGGCTTCGTCTTCCTCTACCCTCCAAATTTGACAGGGACTCGAAGCCTGCAGAGGCTTTTTTACGCAGTGCTCCATGCACGTGGAGCTGAGGGCCGGTCATTCCCCACAGATGGGGCGAAGGTGGCGTTCGGGGTGACCTTCTATCCGGGCAAAGCCCGGGCCTGGGCGACCCCTTTCTTTGGGACCGGAATGACCCTGTGATTTGCAGACCTACAGCTTTTCCTCACTGAATTCCGCAGCGTTTTCGAGGAGCCTGCGCGAGCATCTTCCGCGGAGACAGCGCTACTGAACCTACGCCAAGGGGACTCCTCCGTAGGGGATTTTGCGGTCCAGTTCCGCACCCTAGCCTCCGAGCTGTCAGGGAAACACGCCGCTCTCTCACGTTCAATAAGGTCTGTCAAGCAAATAAAAGACGCACTTGCGGCAAAAACCCTTTCCTTCTTCTTTGTGCGAACTTATCCATCTGGCCACCCCTTTGACGTGCGTTCAGGGAGAGACAGCAGGAGCTCCGCCAAGAGCGGGGACTGGGCCCACAGCCTCGCCGACTACCTCAGTTGGCTCCCGTGTTCCACAGGCCTCCGCTGCCTCCTACCCAGTTCACTACCGGGGAACCCATGCAGGTGGACCGAGCCCACTTGTCGGAGGAGGAGCGGTCCCACCGCCGGATGGAGAACCTTTGTCTCACTGCGCCAGTCCAGACCATTTCCGTAGGAGTTGTCCGCAGCGTCCTCAGTGTCGGGAAACGCCCCGCACCAAAAGGGGGCCGTGGGAGTGGGCGTCCCTAGTGCCCCAGTCTTCCTCTCCACGAGTTTTTGGGTTGCCGGTACAAGTAACGACGGATTTGGCCCTATCGTTCCGGGCCTTTGCCTTCCTGACTCCGGCTCCGCCGGGAACTTTATTCATGCCTCCCGGTGTCACCTATCGCTTGCCAGTAACCCGCCTGGAAAAAGCCCTTGGTTATCTCATCCATCAGTGGGGAGCTTCTCATGACTCCATTCTGTTCAATCACCCGGCCGGTGACCCTCCGTGTAGGGTCCTCCACACGGAGAAGATCTCCTTTCATGTCCTGCCTCGCCGTCCTTCGGCGATCCTGTTGGGCTGCCCTGGGTGCAACGTCACCCCCCTGCACTAAAATTGGAAGACAGGTGAAGTCCCTGCGTTGGGGAACGGAGTGCCAGGATCTCTGTTTGGTGGCACCTCGCCCGTTGTCCATCGCTCCTCCCCATCATCCATCAAGTCTCTGCCAGGTCTGCCAGTGGAGTACCAGGATTTTGGAGATGTTTTTCCTCGGAAAACAGGCTAGAGGCTACCACCCCATCGGCCATATGACTGCCCTATCGACCTCCCCTTTCCCCGGGAAACCCTCCTCGGGTAGGATCTACCCTCTTCTGTGCCCGAGACCCAGGCCATGTCCCGGCCTATATCCAGGAAAATATGTCGAAGGGTTTTATACGCAAGTCTTCCTCGCCCGCCGGGGGTGGTTTCTTTTTTCGTTCAGAAGAAAGACGTTCACTTCGCCCTGTAATTGACTACAGAGGGCTAAACAAGATCATGGTGAAGAACCGCATCCTCTACCCCCTGAATCTCGAGCTATTTGATCCGCCTCCGTGGACCAAGTCTTTACTAAATTAGAAACCCACGAGGAGCCTATAACCCATCAGAATACGCGAAGGGATGAGTGAAAACGGCTTTCAACACACAGGACGGGCATTTTGAGTATCTTGGGATGCCGTTCGGGCTATGCATGCCCCAGCCGTATTTTCAGGATTTTGTCAACGACGTGTTTCGGGGACTTTTTTTGTACACCTGCGTCATTGTATACTTGGACGACATCCTGATTTTTCCCCTGACATCCAGACCCAAATTGGGTACAATACGCCCGGTTTTTGCGACCCCTTTCGGGGCAATCGACTGTAATGCCAAGCTGGAGAAGTGTCGGTTCCACCAGCCAGCCTTCCTTTCCTTGGTACATAGTTTCTGATCGAGTCTGCAGATGGACCCAGCTAAACTCTCCGCGATCCAGCAGTGGCCACGACCTGTCGGTCTCCGGGCGATTCAACGTTTCCTAGGATTCGCCAACTACTACCGCAGTTCAAAACCCACTTCTCTACTCTGGTGGCTCCCATCTGGCTCTCACCCGTAAGAATGCTAACCCAAATGTTGGCCTCCGTCGGCCGAAGAAGCATTCTCCAGACTGAAGACAGTATTCTCCTCAACACCTATTTTGGTCCGGCCTGATCCCGAAAGACCCTTCAACCTAGAGGTTGGATGCCTCTTCCTTGGAGCCGGGCTGTCCCCGACCCAGAGGGTCCTAAAGGCAAGACCGTCACATGTGTTTTTTTTTCAAAGACCTTCTCCTCGGCAAACGTAATTACCCATTGGAGACCGGGAACTGTTGGGCCCTAAAATTGGCCCTGGGAAAAGTGGGGACATCTGTTGGAGGAACTTGGCACCCGATTGACGTCTTCACAGAAACCCTAAAAATCTCCAATACCCTTCCAGACACTCAGCGTTTGAACCCTTGCCAGGCTTTGGTGGTCTCTGTTCTTCTCGCGCTTTTGATTTCAAGAACACTTCCGACCGGCCAAGAAGAATATCAAGCGGACCGCCCTCCAACCCGTGCATCTGACATCACCGGGAGGAACCGGTGTCACAGCACATCATAAGTCCTGAACGGCTGAATCATCGGCTCCTGTGGAAACTCCGGAACGTTCCTCCGGCAGAACCTACGTGCGTCCCGCGCTAAGGAGGAGGATTCTGGTTGGGCATAGCTCTCTTCTGGCCGGCCACCCTTGCGTACGGAAATCCTACGTCCTCATCCGCGGACACTACTGGTGGGCCAACCCTGCTCCAAGCCCTCAAGGACTTACGTTCTTTCCTGCACCACATGTGCCCCAAAACAAGGTCCCTCGCCAAGCCCCCCCTGTTCTCTTAGTCCCTCTGCCAGTTCCAGATCTCCATGGACACACATAGGCATGGACTTTATCACGGACCCTCCTCCTTCTTCGGAAAACTCGGTCCCCTCTGGGTGGTCACTGACCGATTTTTTAAAAATGTCCCCCTTTGTGCCCTTCTGGTCTCCCTTCTGCTCCCCAATTGGCAGGATACTTCTTCCATCACATCTTTTTGTCTGCATGGTCCCACCATCCCACATCATCTCCGACCGAGGCGTCCAATTTGTCTCTAAATTCTGGCTGCCCTGTGTTCCCCCGGTTGCAAACAAAACTAGATTTTCTTCTGCATATCATCCCCCGGGCAAATGGGCAGGTGGAAGAGGGTAAAACCAATCTTGGGGAGTATCTACGGCATTTCGTGCCGGACGACAGGACAACTGGTCCGAATTGCTGCCTTGGGCCCAGTTTCTCATATAATCATCGGGACTCCGACTCAACTGGCCGTTCCTCCTTTCCTGGTGGGCTATGGCCTTCACCCGCGCCCTCCCCTCCCCTTGGCTTCCCCCCTCCGAGGGTTCCCCGCCGGGACAACCAGGTTCAGGGTACAGATCATTTGGCGAGAGACCCGACAAGCCTTACTCCAGGGTTCAGCCCGTTTTAAACCCAAGCTGACAAGAGGAGAAGACCTCACCAACGTTTCCTCCCCCGGGGATAAAGTGTGGCCTCTTTTAAATACATAATGCCTCAAAATCCCCAGCTATAAATTGGGTCCGCGGTTTCTGGACCCTTCAGAATTCTGCGACAACTGAACCCGGTGTCCTATAAACTCTGCCTGCCTCCATCTCTCCGGGTTCCTGGGTTCCCGGGGTGGTGTTAATCATGAATAAGAACCAACCACTAAAAACAGTAAAACATTTTTTTTCATTGCAAAACATAAATAAAATAAAATCTAATAAAAATACAATGCACCAAAAAGATAGGTGCCCAACTCACTTCCTTCACTGGGAAGGTGTTCTCGCTCTAATATATCCCCAAATGTAGTAAACAGATGAGAAAAATACTGGAGAGTTCCAAAGATGTGTATAAGAATAAACATAAATAATTGACCTGCTTGGGTGATATGACTAGTAAGGATGGGCAGGAAGGAATGCTGAACCCCACCACACAATTCACTTGCGCTTGGACAAAGCTCTTTCTTATACTCGTCTCCACGGGTTAAACCATCTGTGCAGGTCAAGTATTTATGATTTATTTATATAGTTGAAACCAGAAGTTTACATACACTATATAAAAAGACACATATGCATGTTTTTCTCACTATCTGGCATGAAGACATGAAATCAGAATAAACCTGTCACGGATGCCCCTGCGACCCTCGTCCCGAGTTGCGGGCGCATCCGTGCCCCGCTGCTGAGCGGCGCCACGTCCCGCACGTCGGGTCGCGGTCCCACTCGTTCCCTCGCCAGTGCCCAGCATCACTTACCCCGCCACGCTCCTGCTCCGGCTGTCTCTGTCCCTCGGCGCGCGCGTTCCCGCCCCCTAGGGCGCGCGCGAGTCGGCAGTGTTAAATTTAAAGGGCCAGCGCACCGATAATTGGCTATTGCCGGTCGCTGACCATATTTAAGCCTGCCTCTTCCTAGTAAACCCGCCGATCTTTAGTCCCTTTGCCAAAAAGAAAGCGTTCCTAAGCCGTTCTGATTACCGGTACCGCCCATTGCCTCTGCCCCCATTCCACGAATTTTTGCCGCCTCCCTGACCTCCTGCCTTCCATGACCCGAACCTAGCCGCCTGCCCTGACCTTCCCCTGTCCCCGACTACGAGCCTGCCTTCCCATTTGGGACCACGCCACCCCTGCCTCCGAATAAGTCACTCCCGGTAGACTCCCCCCGCGCAATTCCATCCCCCTTTTTTACGGGCTTTGGGGAAAACCCGGGGCCCCCTTAGATTTCCCCTGGGTGCTTACGCCCTCCTTGCAGTAGCCAGAGGTCCCCTTTTCCCAAACCCTACGTAAATCCGCCTTTGGATCCCGCCCAAAAGCCTCTACCGAGCTCTCTAACCTCACCCCCATCGGGCCCAGCAACGAAGCAGATTTCGCAGCAAGTGCAACTCTCACTTCCCCCTTTATGCGCGCTCCCACCCCTCCAGCAGAATTCGGGTGCCGGGTCCATCGTGGCAGCCGCTCCGGGGTTATCTGTCGCCCCAAATCCGTTGTCCTTTCCGACAAATTTTTTATGGGGGCCCAAAGGCCTCAGGGGCTTCATCACCCAGTGCTCCCTTTAGTGGAACTTATGGCGGTCTTCCCTCGGAAAGGGGCCAAGGGGCCCTTTTTGGGGCAGCCCCTCTGGGAAAAACCCCGGGCCGGGGCACTCCCCCTTGGGATCGAGGGTCCCGGGCACAGTTCGGCGACTTTCTTTCTAAATTTTTGCAGGGGTCCCCTTTGAAAAGCCCCGCCCCGCTTCCCTCGCTGTGGGCCGCCTTACTAAAACCCCGAGAGGGGAACTCCCCAAAGGGGATAAATCCCCCTTTCAATTCCCCCACCCCTTGCAAAAAGGGGGGGTTTGGGCCCGGAAAGATGCCAGCCACCCGTGCGCCATTTTCAAGAAGGGGCCCCTTTTCCCGCTAGGTTTTAAAGGTGCCCCCCCCCACCCCGGGGCCTGGCCTCTTCGTTTTAAACGAGGTTTATCCATCTGGCAACCCCCGATTTGATTTTTTCGTTTTTTTCGGAGAAACGTAGGAAACCCCCGGGCCCAAAAGCATGAACCGCTCCAACACCCCCTTTTACCTCCCTCTTTCCCGGGGGTTTCTAAAAGGCATCCACTGCCCCCCTTCCCCCCAAATGTGGGGAAAAGGCCCCGCAAAGGGGGATAAACCCCCCCCGGGCTCTGCAGGGAAATTAACAGCGATGGGAAAAAAGGGAACCCATGTCTCTACTTTGGCAGCCCCCATCTCCTCAGGGGTTTCCGCTCCGTCCGCAACCCGGAAACGACGCCCTATCTTGGGGAGAGGCGTCCCCGGGGACAAAACCCCCCTCCCCATTTTTTACAACCCCTGGTCGCACTGGGCCTGGTACTCCCCCTTTCAACCTCCCCTTCTTATCTGGGCCGGGTGGAAATTTTATGGGCGTCCCCGGGGCTCAACATAATCCCCCTGTGGGCCCCGGAAAACCTTGCCCCCCTCCTCCTCATTTTTGGGGAAACCTCACGATCCAGCCCCGTTCCGTACCGACCCTTTTTCCTTCAAGGGGGCACTTCAAAGAGAGACTTACGTTTTTTGTTTTACTCCGGGCTTCTCCCCATCTCCTGGGGCTTCCCTGCTGCAGCCCCATGCTCCGTCTCAACTGGCAACGGGGAAATCCTGCGATGGGCCAAAATTAGGTCCGCTGTTTTGGGGCACCTCGCCCCCGAGCTTACCGCTTTCCCAGTACCGTTAAAGCCCTATGGGGCTTCCCGCCTATCAAGAGTATGCTAAAGCTTCTCTGAGAACAATGGAGTCCTTTCCTCCAACACCCTATACTCCCATTGATCTTTTCCCCAACATTCCTCCCCGGGGGAGGGTCTACCCTCTTTTTGGCCCAACCCCTTGGGATTCCCCCTACATCAAGGGGAAAACCCAAAGGGTTTATTCACAATCCTCCTCTCCCCCTGGACCGGGTTTTCTTTTCTTAAAAAATGGTCCTATGTCCATGATCGATTTACTGCTCTTTAAAAAGATCACCAAAAAGAATCATACCCCTTGCCATTGATTTCTGACTTTTTTTTACCCTCGTGGAGCCAAGATTTTTTCCAAGCGGACCTACGAGGAGCCTATAACCTGATTCGAATTTTGGGGGGACGAGTGGGAAAAGCTTTCAATCCCAAGGCCCTCATACCGTAGCCCCTTCACTCCAAAGCCCCCGCAGTCTTCCAATTTGTCAACGAACTCAGAGACCCTTACACCCGGGGTTTTTCTTTCTAGACACCTGACTTTCCCGACCAGAACCCCCCCAGGGCCCCCTGTGGAAAATTTTTCACTTTACTGTAACCGCGGATGCCAACCGAAAGTCCCTTTACAAGACAAGCTACCCTTTCTCGGGGACTCCCTCTGACCAGGGGCACAGAGGACCCCCAAGTTGTCGGCCATGTTCAATGGCCACGCCCATTCGGCCTTCGGGCCATAAGCTTCCTTTTCTGCAATTATTCAGGCAGTTCAACCGCACTTTTCCACGCGGGGCCTATTGGGCTCTCACAAAAAAACGCTAAACCACGCAGGGCCTTCCGGGCCCAGGAGGGATTTTACTAAAAATAAAAAACTGCCTTTTCCACCGCATCTATTTCCTTTGGGGGGGGGCCCGGGAACCCCCCGGGAACCCTTCTCGCTCAAATTGATGCCTCGCATGGGAGTTTGGGGCATCCTCAAACCAAAAGGGGCACACCAAAAACTGTCAAAAGGGGCTTTTTCCCAAGACATTTCCCCGGCCCTCAAATGGGATTTGGGGTAATTCTTATTGCTGGAATGCTCGAAAATCCCCTCTGATCTACTCAGAACATAAAAACCTCTAGTAAATCCAGACCCCCCCCTTTAGCGACTCAAAACCCGCCAGGCCTTTGGTTGGTCGCTCTTTTTTTTCCCCGGGTTTTAAATTCCAAATCCACTTCCTTTCCCCAAAAAATGTTTAAAGGGATCGCCCTCTTTTCCCTGCCTTTGGGAATGGTTGGGGGAAGAAATGTCTCCCGAACACATAACCCTCCAAGGTTTTTATCTTTCCCCACTCCCCCTTGACCCCCCGGAAAGTCCGCCCCCCCCGGGGAAGACATACGTAACCCGCTCCCGAAATTTAACCTGAATTGGGGGCACTCTCATTGGGGCCCCCACCCGGGTGCTCGCAAAACCCTTTCTCCTTATATCTCGGGGTTTTATTGGGGGGGGACCCCCCCTAAAGATGTCAAAAGAAATTTATTGATTAGGTTTCCCCCCTGTGCCCCCAACAAAACACCTCGCACAAGCCCGGGGGGCCTTGCACCCACTAAACCCCCCCACCCCAAACCTTTTGGTTTTCACGGGGGATGGGGCTTTGTAAAACCCTTTTTCCCCCTTCGTTTGGGAACACAGTTGTCTGGGTGGTTTACAGTTTTTTTTCCAAAAAAGACGCAAATTTTGTCCCTTTTTCCCCGGCCTGCCTTCTTCCCCACGCCTTCCCCCGGGTTTTTTCTGCCCAAATTTTTTCGTTTTAAAAACCTTTTTTTTTTTTTTTTTTTTTCCCCCGATCGTCTCGGGTCGAGGGGCCAGTTCGTTTCCAAAAATTTTGGCGGGGCCCCTTTTTTTTCAACCCCCAGGTGAAGCTTGTTTTTTCCCCAATTTCACCCCCGCGAATCCCGGGGGAGGAGTAAAAAGGGCCTGGGGTGTTTCCCGGCCACTTTTTTTTTCCTCGGCTCGACAAATACTGGGCCAAAATTGCTTCCGTGGGGGGGGAATTTTGGTATTAAATTTCCCCAGACTCGGGGCCCGGGGCCCTCCCTTCTTTTTTTGTTTCGGCCCTGCACCCCCCCCCCACCTTCCCTGCTGGCATTCCTTTTGAGGGTTTCCGGGGGCAGAAACACGATCCAACATAGGTCCTTTTTCCCCGACCCCCCAATACTGCCCGGGGTTCTGAACCCCACGAAAGGGGGCCCAAACAATAAAAGGGAAAAAGTCCCCCCCCCAGTCTTTTCCCCGGGTGACAAGGGGTTGGGTTTTCAGCCAAAAATTTTTCCGCCTCAAGATCCCAAACTACAAAATGGGACCCCGCCCTTTTTGGGGCCTTTTTGAGGGTTTTTCCCTTAAACGGGATAAAAACCCCCCGGGCCTAAAACCCGGCTCCCCCCCTACCTTCCCCATCCCGAATCCTTTCATGTCTCGGGGTACTAAAACCCCCGGTTTCCTGGGAAACGTTTTTTCTCGGAAGGGGAGTTTCCCCCCTTCATCTTTGGCTGATCCTCTTTTGTCTTTTTGGGGCAAAGGGAAAACCTTTGGGGTTTAGGGGACTAGAAGTAAAAAAGATACTTTCTCGTTAACTGGGAAAGGGGGTTTGGCCCCGAGGGAGGTCCTGGGAGCCGGGGGAGAACATTTTGGATCTTAAATATAATCCCAAAAATTTCCCCCCGGGCCCGAAAAAGGGGGGGGGCCCAAAAGGGGGGGGGTAGGGGCACAGGGTTCCCCTGAACCGCACGTCGGCGGGTCTCCCCACTGTTCCCCTGGGGGGTGCCCCGTATCACTTCCCCGGGGCCCCCTCCTGCTCCCGGGTGTCCCCTGTCCCCCCCCGGGGGTGTGGTCCCGCCCCCTAGGGCGCGGGGGCCTGCCGGGTGTTAAAATTTTAAAGGGGCCCGCGAAAGGGAATGGCATTACCGGCGTGGCCCCCATTTAAGGGGCCCCCTCTTCTTGGGAACCTCGCTGGGTTTTTTGAGTGCCCTTTTCCTATAGAGAAAGGGTTTCCTAAACCTTTTTTCTGTTTCCGGTACCGTACCCCTTTCCTCTGTC
Source organism: Phyllomedusa bahiana (assembly GCA_025379985.1). Classification (NCBI taxonomy): domain Eukaryota; kingdom Metazoa; phylum Chordata; class Amphibia; order Anura; family Hylidae; genus Phyllomedusa; species Phyllomedusa bahiana. Next base: position 14,190 of record JAODAL010074563.1, read on the forward strand.
CATTGACCCCGAATCTTCCGCCGCCCCCGACCTTTCCCCCTGTCCCAAGGGCCACGAAACCAAAAGCCGGCCCGTCATGGGCCTTCTGCCTGCCCCACCCACAACTTGCCTTCCATTTGGTAAAAACGCTA
>JAODAL010074564.1:0-14320 GCA_025379985.1 Phyllomedusa bahiana
TTTCCTCCATCCTCACCATGAACCTTTACTGCGTGTCCTGACCTTCTTGCCTGTCCCTGACTACAAGTCTGTCCTATGATTTTGTACCACGCTGCACACCGACTGCCACCGCAAGCAAGTCGCGCCAGGGGTAGCGACCTGGTAGTCTTTCTAAGTAAGTCCCGGTGTTCACTAGAGCCTGCTGCAAGGCAGGGTGGGCTTGCTGAGAGCTCAGGTGAATACTGGGACCTACTTAGACTCTGCTCCCTGGTGTGGCTTATACTACTGCTTTCAGTGGTCCAGAGGATCCACTATTTCAGCTGCTACAGTTTTATCCAGCCATGAATCCCGCCAAGGTGCCTCTGCCGATCGTCTCGGACATCACCACCAACAGTCAACAGGTGCAGCAGCTCACCGCCAGCTGACCGCCATGATGCAGCAGCTCCTTACCACCCAGTAGCAGCCGTCATCCATGGCTCTCTTACCGTCAACTGCTTCTGCGGTGTCCGTCAACCCAAAACTGTGTCTGTCTATGCCGAGGAAGTTTGATGGGGACCTTAAGGCCTGCAGGGGGTTCATGACCCAGTGCTCCGCTCCCTGCATGTGGAACTTATGGCTAGTCAGTTCCCTACTGAAACGTCTAAAGTGGCTTTCGTTGTCAACCTCCTTTCCAGGAAAGCCTTGGTTTGGGCTACTCCTCTCTGGGACAGAGATTATCTAGTAACGGCCAACCTTTCTACGTTCCTGACTGAATTCCGCAGTGTCTTTGAGGAACCAGCCTGGGCATCTTCTGCCGAGACCGCTCTGTTGAACCTGCAACAAAGGGACTCCTCCATCGGAGAATATGCTGTGATATTCCACAGCCTGGAATTGTCCTGGAATGATGCAGCCTTAAGAGCCACATTCAGGAAGGGCCTCTCTAGCCAAATAAAGACCCTTCGTCTTCCCTGAATAACTTATCCACTTGGCCACTCATATTGACGTGCACTTTTTGGAAACAGGGGAGGAGCTCCATCAGGAATGCAAACCAGTCAGATCACATTGCCTACCTCGTATTGCTCCAGTGTTTCAAATGCTTCGACTGCCTCCATCACTGCTGGCCACCGAGAGGCCATGCAAGTAAACCACCTGACCCAGCAAGAATTGTCCTGTTGTTGTGGGCAGAATCTGTGCCTCTACTGTGCTAGTCCTGAACATTACCGCAGGAACCGCCATTCGAGGAGTTGAAAAGAATAAATCCAGTTTCCTATAAGCTTCGGCTGCCTCCTACAATGTGCATCACCAACTCCTTCCATGTCTCTCTCCTGACACCAGTTATTCTCAATCGGTTCTTGTTCTTGTGCAGTGTCTATATGATGTGAGTGTACTTATCTGTGTGTGCCTATATGACATGAGTGTGCACATGTATTCATGCCTGCATATAGCAAGGTATATATCTGTATTTATTAAGTGTGTGTCTGTGTGTATATCTAGTAAATATGTATGTAGTAAGGTAATTGCATATGTGTGTTTACCTACATTTCTACAATTTCATAGTGATTTTTCATAAATATGCAATTCTAGGGACATGCCTATTTTCTGAACCCAAATAATTCATAGTTTGTACTAGGAAAAGTGGCAGGCAACTTAATGGGGTATATTTAATCTAAGTACTTAAGGCAACATGAGCAGTAAACATGGACCTACTCAGCATCAGGACAGTTATAGGTTGGTTAAGGCCATGAGCTGGGGTGTAAACCTTCTTGTGACGCAAGGCCATAACAACCACATTTATTAAACAACATCAACATTAAAATGACATGAGTAAAAATTTTAAGGGAAAACATATATTCATGATAACATCCTAACCAGGAGTGTTGGCAATGTTCCTGCATGGAAGACTTAATCATCTGCAACTGTTACCATCAAAATGTATCAGAATCACACTACAAATGCTGTGAGACAGTTAAACAATAAATATATAAACTATTTCAAAATGCATTTCTGCAGCTTATTGGATATATGTACATTTCAGGTCCTTTACCCACAATTTTGATCAAAACTGTGAGGGTCCATTTACCAATTACAAGTGTGAGTGGCTGTTTCCATTTCTGTTGTGCACTCCAACCATCTACATAGACTGTTTTTAATTAGAGCAGAGTGTAGTTTGGACTTTTATGCCCTGAAAAAGGTGCTTTAGAAGCCACGAAGCAAGATGAGAATGCTATAGTGTAGGTCTCCATCTGAACTAAGGTCACCTTGTTGGTTAATGGATCCTCACAGTTTTGATCAAAAATGTATGATAAAAACTTCAAATTTTCATGTGTCCAAAAAAACAGAAATGCAATTTGAAATAGTTCATATATCCAATGTTTGACTGTCTCTTAGCATTTGTAGAGTGCTGCTGATTCATTTTTCAGTTTGCGTTCTTTGCAGCCACGTCTGCAATCACCTACATAATTTTCTTTAAAATAGTTTTGGATGTGCTGATCATTTTTTTTGTAACTATTACCATCAAGTATTAGCTACAATTATATTGAGCTACCTATTCTTAACTACAAACACCCAACTCATTTGCATGAATAAAATACTAAATCCATATGCTTCTGTTGGGATCTGCCTGAACAAGAGCCCCCGCATATTGCCCAGTGAATCATATAAGGATGCACATTCCTTATCTTTTCTGCCCCTATTGACCCCTTTTTACCCCCCACAGGTGAACAGCAGTGATAGCTCGCTAATGTTAGTTTCTTTATACACTGAAAGCCCCATGCAGACCGTTCTCTAGCCCTAGAAACCAGAGATCAACATTTCTGATGTTGTGATTGTCGTCAGCAAGGCCGCCGTAAAGGCAGTACAGGGGGTACTGCCATACGGGGCCCGGTGAATGAAGGGGGCCTGCTGCAAGCGGGGTTTATGGGGAAGGGGGGCCCAGATGCTTCATATGTATGGGGCCCTGAAATTTCTGATGGCTGCCCTGGTCGTCATCCCACAGGAGCTTGAAGAATGCCCCTTCCATCTCTCCATGTCAAACAAAGCCACCATTTGTTGTTCACTTTTGCTCTAGACCTGTTCAGATGGTCCACCAAACTAATCACCATTTTCCCCTTGAGTTGTCATGCCTGACCATATGATTATTTGGGGAATATTTGGGGAATGACACCCGCAGCTGAAGTCAGTTCACCAAAATATTCTGAGTCAGATCTAGAGGTGGCTGCTGAACTATGGAATTACGTCCTGCATATAATAGTAAAATGTCTGGGTGCTTTACCACAATCAGTTAGAGGTGTACCTCAAGCAAAACACAATTTGATCTGTATATCTGCCTTATTGAAACCTAATCCTTTCCCATTTGAATACCCATCTGCTTTTAGTACCCCCAAACAATTACCACAACTATCACTTAAATAAGACAATAAAAAAATAACACACTTTTCTACAACAAATGCTGACATACATATGATTTGTATGAGCAGATTCACACCTCCCAATCTTTTTAATTATTTCCTCGCCCAGGTTCTAATGAGCAGATTCTGTAGCTAAACCAGCCCAAGACCATTGGGAGCAATATTCCTGGAACTTTAAACATCTCTCTAATAAACACTTGTGAATAACTGCCGCAATGAAGATATCACAGCAATCAACCATCTTAATTAAATAATGTTTGGGCGGCTGTGTCAGGGCTAACCTTTGGAAACTCCTACACACAATGGTCTGGATAGCGTACTGCACTCTGGCTAAAGCAACAATCACTTTCCTATTCCCATAAGCAATGTAGACACCAACTCAAGCCGCTGTATCTAACAGCACATTTTCTCCTTAACCTTCTGTTTCAAATAAACCCCCAACTGTTCTTAAAAATTTAAACAGCTCTGGAAAAAATTAAGAGACCACTGCAAACATTTCAGTTTCTCTGATTTTTCTCTTCAATGGTAAATTTTTGGAGAAAAATATACATTGTTATTTTATTATATACTACTGACAACATGTCTCCAAAATTCAAAGCAAAAAAATGTGTATTTATTTGCAGTAAATGAGAAATATTCAAAATAATAAAAAAGAAGCAGTGCTATCAGACCTCAAATAATGTGAAAGAAAAAAAGTTAATATTTACTTAGAAACAATAAGACTAATGTTTTAAGTCAGGAAGAGTTCAGAAATCAATATTTGGTGGAAAAACCATGATTTTTTCATTCAAATTCCTTTTGGCCTATTTCTAGCACTTGTTTTGCCATCCAGCTTGTCCTATTGCAAGAGGATTGTGAAGACCACAGCAGCGTTTTTTATTCTTTCCTTCACTAAATAAGATTTGGTTCAGGTGATCACCTAATCAGAAGCACATTAAGTAGAATGAGGTGTACTTTGGTTAGAATTCAACTGACACTGGAATGGAATGGCTGTCAGACATGAAGCGATGCTGATTTTGTAGAAAACTCTGCAGTGGTGTCATGGGGGCTGCTATCCGAGGTCCGGCGGCGGGCCACTTACCTGTCCTCGCTCCTGTGTACGCTGCTCCTGCCTGTCCCGGCCGCCGTGCGCGGACCCGCTCCCTAGGGCGCGCGCACGACGGCTGGTCTGGATTTAAAGGGCCAGTGCGCCGGTAATTTGGTCAATTGCCGGCCGCTGGTTCTACATAAGGAATACGCCCCCAGCACTCTCTGCCAGTTTGTTGGTGTGCGTTATCTTGTCTAGAGAGAGAGTTTGGAGTTCTGTTTGATTACCCGTGTACCAGTCCGTTCCTCTACGTTTCCTGACCTTGCCTGTTTGCCGCCTGCCCTGACCGTTTGCCTGTCTCAGACTACGAACCTCTGCCGCCTGCCCTGACCTCCAGCCTGTCCCCGACTACTCTTCTGGATTACGTTTCTGTCCCACGCATTCCCCCGGCTGCCATCGCAAGCAAGTCCCGTTAGGGGTAGCGACCTGGTAGCCTCGCGCCGCAGCAAGTCCATCCCGCTTTGCAGCGGGCTCTGGTGAATACTGGGGGCTACTTAGACTCCACTCCCTGGCGTGGCTTAACTATCATTGCTTGTGGTGGTCCAGCGAAATCCACGAACCATTACAGTACAATCTGGCCATGGATTTGCCAGGGGTACCTCTGGCCCCAAACTCCGGGGGCGTTTTCGGGCGGCCGTCGCACAGGGAGAGCCCGGTATTTTACCAACTCAAGGCCATGATGCAGAACCTTGCGGGCCCCCCTTTTACCTCCGTGCGGCTGCCGCCTTTCCCCGCCCGGGACCCGTTGCTCTGAAACCCTGGTCTACCTGTCCTGCCCCTGGGGGCCTTCCTTTTGCTTCTGCCCCCCCCTTTTAAAGTTTTTGATGGGGGAAACCAAAAAAAGTGAAGAGGCTTCTTTGTCAATGCTCAATTCCCACATTGAGATTTTTTGGGGATCAATTCCCCACCCAGCGGGGTAAGGTTACCTTTATAAATTTTTGCCCTTTTAAGGGCGAAAGCTTTTTGGGCTTTGGGCCCCCTCCCCTTTTGACCCCAGGAGATCCCTTTTTACAGCGGAAACTTTCAAAACCCTTTCCCCCAGGGGTTTAGCACCCCTTCCCCTTTGAGGAAAAACCCGGCCGCCCTCCTCCGCTTTCCGCAGCTTGCTCCCTCTTTCCCTCGGGCAAAATTTACTGTGGGTCAGTACTTCATGCAGTTCCCCACTCTAAACTTCTGAATGGACTGGAACAATGAGGGCTGGTGGCACCTTTGGCAAGGGCCTTCTGGGGGGGTTTAAGGGGCGAGCTCGCCCGGTTTGGGAACCCCGTTTCTTTTCCCCCTGGGAAAAGGAAATGATTCGGTTGGCCACCCCCAAAACGGGCATCGGTTTCGAGAGAGACAAAAAAGAGTCCCCTTTCCAAAGGAAGGGGCACCCGGGCCCACACCCGGGTAACCCCCCGTCTAGCTTTCCCCTTCTTCAACGGGGCCCCCCCTTCCCCCGCCAAAAGGTTTTTCCCGGGATGAAAAACCCTTTCAGGTCGGGGAGAGCCCACCCCCGCCCGGAAGGGAAAGCTCGCAGGTCGTCTTTAGGAGCCCATGCTTCCTTTTTGTGGGGGTTCTGGCCCCTTATTGGGGACTGTCGGTGGCCCGGGAAAAAATCTCACACAAGGGGGTCGGGAGGAGAGGCATTTTCCCCAGGTGTCAGTTTCGGTTCTCCCCATTGACCAAAATTTTTATTTCTTTGTGGAATTTCGCCGGGACAGCAAACCCTTCCCAAACCACCGCCTTCCTTTTGGGTTCGGGGGGGCCGCTGGAAAATTTTATCAGCCCAAACGCTGGGGGTCCAAGTTTTATCTCCCGGTTTTACCCCTTTTGCAGAAAACCCATGTTCATTCCCCTTTTCAGTGGCGAATGCCTTAAAGGATCTATTCGGTTTTTGCAATGCGCCCCTCCACCCTTTTTCGATAAGGGGGCTCTTTCACAAAAGGAATCTGAAACTTTTTCGGGTTTTGCCCCGGGTCCCTTTCTGAAAAAACCTCCTGGGCCTTTCCCTTTGGGTTTCAAGGCATGCTCCCACCTGGGACTGGAAAAAACAGGGAAATTTTTTTCCCTTTTGGGGGGCCCTTGGCCCCCCTGGGGATGCCTTTCTGCACCCCCTCCCGCTTTAAGGTTTCCACTCTGTAAAGTAAAAAAACCTTTTCCCGGTCTGCCCAATCCCTTTCCAGGATCTAGCCGACGTCTTTTTTCCCAAAGGACGGGCCGAAATTTTTTCCTCCGCACGGCCCCGTATCGAATGCCCTATTGGGCCTGCAAAACCCCGGGGACTACCCCTTTTCCCCGAGGCAGAGTTACCCTTTTCTGTCCCGGAAAAACCAAAAGGGGATGTCGGGGGAGTATATTTAGGAGGAAAATTTATAAAAAGGGGTTTATAAGCAAAATCATCTTGCCCCGCGGGGGGGGGATTTTCTTTAGGGAAAAGAAAAATTTTGGCCCCCCTGGCCCCGTAATCGATTTTGTGGGGTAAAAAAAATAAATTGAGATGGGGGGGAATTTCCCCAAAAAAAAAGTTTTTTGTTTTTTTCTTCGCCAAAATTTTTCGGCCAAAAAGATAAATTTGTTCCCAAAATTTTTCGGCCCCGAATCAAGGGGTTAAAAAAAAAAGCTATTTCCCGGCCTTTGGGGACAGAGGCCTGCAGGGGTTTTCTGTAGGGAAGTTTTTGGCCCTGCTTAAAATATGCGAAGGGGAAACTTGGTTTTGGGCTTATACAATGTTGTGGTTTTTTGTTTTAAGGAAAACGCACATGAATTTCCCCCCGCTCTTAGGGAAACGTTCAATATAAAATTCCCCCCGGGGATTAAAGGGCCAAAAAATGACAAAAAAACTCAAGCGGGGGAAAGTTTTTCCCGATAAAGTCATGCCAAAAGGGAAAAGTTGGAAAAAAAGCAAGTGAGAAACTCAGGTGGAAAAATTTGTGGGCAGAGTGTGGAAAGGGGAGCGGCCAGCCACAGCAGCATGGGTCAGACGTGGGCCCAATTTACATTCTGGATGGTGGCCAAAAAAAAAAGGGGGGTAGGGGGCCCCCGTGGGGGACAAGAACAGTGTGGAGGGGCCCCGGGGAGCCCGCCACAGCAGCAAGCAAAGAGGTTAAAACGGGGGCACAAAGGGCAGTGTGGAGGGGGAAAAGGCAGCAGCCCAAGCCGATTTAGGTTTTGGCCCGGGCCCCAATGACATTTTGGAGGTGGGAAAAAAAAAGGAGGGAGGCCAACAGAGTTTGGGGCAATGACCAAAAGTGTGGGGTCCGGCAGCAGCCACAGCAGCAACATTTAGGTCAGCAGTGGCACAATGGACCAAAAGGGGGAGGTCCAACGGCCCGCAGGGCCCCAGCCCGGGAGAATTTAGGTTTAGAATTTTGGAAAAATGACAAGGTGTGGAAAGGTAAAGGGAAAACGCCCCAGCCCGCCAAAATGGAGGTTTAGACAAATGGCAAATGCAGAGTGTGGAGGTGGGTGGCAAATTCCAGTCCCTGGTAAAAAATGGTTGGGGGGATGGGGAAAATGTCAGCCGATGTTTTGATCAGGCGGGGGGGGGCATCAGAATAGTGGCCCGGGGGGCAGGTAGTTTTTTAAAACCCCGACTTTATTTCTCACAGTTTGGGGTGAGGGTCATTGGGTGAAAGTATTCTGACGGGGCCTTTAAAGGGATTGGTTTTGGGAAATCCTGGGATCCACGCCCTTTTTCATCTTGCAAAAGGTCAGGGCGTTCCACATTTCCGTGGGGCAAAGGGGTTTTTCCTTGGGGGGGAAAAGTTTGGGCCCCCGCCACACTGAAAAAAACCCGCCCCTTTATGCCACAATTAAATGGCCGGGGGAGGGGCAGGGTTCTCCCCTGCAAAATCGGAAGTTGCGGCCCCCACATCCAGTTTGGGTGCCTTGTAGGGCCAGGGATCTTTAACTGGGGGTGGGCAGAGTGCTGTCCCAAATTTGGCCACCACCCGTTGGTTTTAAGGGGGGGGTTTCCTTTCCCGGTCCCCCCGTGCTGTGCTGGTGGCGACTAACCCCCCTCACTAGGCGGGGGGAAAGGGGGGTGCTCTTTAAAATGACTGCCGACTTAGGGTTTCTGCTAAAAGGAGTGGTACTGCTTACCCCCCACCTTTCCCCCGCAGCCCCGGCCGTAGTACGTGAGCGCTGAGGAAAAAAAACCCCCCGGTCAGGGCCTGTCCCCCGGGAGGGACCCAAAGCCGCACCTTTGGCAGCGGCCCAATGATTAAGGAGGATTTCCCTATAGTTATTTGGTTTGTTTCTCCCCTTTAATAGTGGGAAAAAAAGGGTCCCTTTTTGGGGCCCGGGGGTTTGCGAGGGTCCCCAAAAGGGGGGGAGGGGCCAGAAAAACAAACCCTCTGGGCCGGGGTTTTCCCGGGGGGCTATTCGGGGTGTCCCCTAGAAAGGGAAAAAAAGATTGCTGCAGGCCATCTTTCCAAGTGACTCCGAGGGGGGTCCCTTGCCTTAAAATTTTCACTGTTTTACTTTCCACGGTGCTTGGGGGGGGCATTGCCTCGTTTTTTCTCATCTCCCCTTTCACCTCCCCCCAGCTGCCTTTCCCGCCTTTTCTTTGTCCCTGGGTTAAGAAAAAATTCCCAACCCCATTTCACCAGGGAAAAGTTTTTCCAAAGTTTCCCCTTTTCCCCCTTCATTTTGTCCCCCAAAAAGGGGCCCCATGTGGGCACTGAAGTAGTCCCGGTTTTCTTTGTCCCTGCCCAGACAGGGGGGGGGGGGGGGGGGGGGCGAGTGGGGGGGGGGGGGGGGGGGGGGGGGGGGGGGGGGGGGGGGTTTTTCAGCATCTGTTCCAGGACTTGGGAAACAGTGGGGGAATTTACGTTATTTAAATTTGTAAATCTGGCGGGGGCCCGGGCAAATAAAGTCGCCTCCTCGAATGGGGCCCCAAAAACCGGCAGTTGTCACGGGTTGAGCTGCCCCTGGGGTGACATTTAAAGTTAAAAAACGGGGAGTATTTGTCTGCCTGGGGTCATAAAAAAAATCGTTAATGGCTTTCTCTGTTCATTTAAAATCGGGTTTCCCAAAATTTTGCAGGTGGAATTCCAACCCCGGGGGGTTTTAAATTGCAAATCGAGTGTGTTGGGGAGGCCCTTTTTGGCTGAAAAATCGAGGAGGGTTGTTTCCCCCCTTTGTAGGAAAAGGATAAAGTGCCTTTGCACAGTTTCCTGGCCCAAATTTTTAGGAAAAGTTCTGAAAATCGGTGGAAAGGAAATTCAGGGGAAAAACCCTTTTTACAAAACCCGGATTGAAAACGTGGCCAAACCCGGGCGCATGGACCTTTCCCTTTCCCCGGTTGGGGAGCCCCGGGGCACAAAGTTCCCCCCAAATTTTCCGTACCTTTGGGTTTTTTTTTGCGTTTTTGGGGGGGAAAAAAAGCCACAATGATTTCTTGCTGCCTTTTACGCGGGCAGTTCCTTCCCCCAAAGTGACTTCGTTTGGGCCCAGGCAAAGCCAAAGGGGTTTGAACTGCGTGACCCCCGCCCGTGCCCTTTCACATGTGGTATGATGGAGCAGTACTTGTGGAGGCTGAGATGGTGGTGGTGGTGGAGGAGGAGGAGGCGGACATTGGCGCAGGAGCAGCAGTTTGACAACGTGGAGGAGGAAAGCGGCGTCTCCTGTTCAAGTTGTTGGTGTGCCTGGGCCGGAAGCACATTCACCCAGTGGGCCGTAAAGGACATGTACTGGCCCTGACCGTAGTTACAGCTCCAGAGGTCAGCGCTGCCGTGCACCTTGGAACAAACAATAAGCTTAAGGACTGGCCCACCTTCTGTTTACATATTTATGAATGCTGGTACTGCCTTTTTGGAAAAGAAAATTACGGCTTGGAACTCTCCCTCTCGGCTCGGCACAAGCCATTAGTTCTCTGAATGGTGTAGAGTCCACCATTTGGAAAGGGAGGGACTGCAGTACCAACAACTTGGACAGGAGCACGGTCAGCTGCTGCACCTTAGGATGGTTGGACGCATACTGTTGTCTCTTTGCAATCGCCTCGCTGAACGACTGCTGGCGCCATGAGTAGCGAGGAGCAGGAGCATCTGGACCGGGAGATGATGTCAAAGAGAAACAGCTCCCTTCTGCAGAGGTGGTGGAGCCTTGACTGGCTGCAATGGGCTCTGCTGCTGCTGCTGCTGTTGCTGCGGCGGCAGGATGGACCACCACATCTGAGCCACGTTTCTCCCAGGCCACCGGATGGTGACGCTGCATGTGTTGACGCAGGGCCGTGGTGCCAACGTTAGCTCCCTGGCCACGCTTCACTTTCTGCTTACAGATTCTACATATACCCATATTCGGCTCCTACGGTGTCTTAGCAAAGAACTGCCACACCGCCGAGTATCGGATTTTAGCGCCAACGCTCCGCACTGAGTGACTACTGCCGCCGCTGCCTCGCTGAGCCCCTGTACCACTACTTTCTTGTACCTGCGAAGCGGGTTTTTACCCCGTGGCCGCTTGGCTCCCGACCTCACACTGCAGCTATCCTGCTGACTCACGGCCACACAACCCACTTGCTGGCTGCACCGCGGCCTGACGCGCAAGCTGACGCCCTCTTCTCCTGACGATGATGAAGCCCTTGCCTCACCCGGCTCCAAGTGCGGTCGGCTACATCATCATCTATTTGTGTTTTCATCGTCACTGCTGTCTCATCACCGGTCTTGGTATGCGAGGCTGACCCCCCCAAAACAATGACCTCCATGCCACTCTTCAACATCTATTACTTTGCCGCCTACTGCAAGAAGCAGGGGTATTGGCCCCATTTCTTCACTGCCAAGTAGCTGCTGACTGCCCTCCTCAAATTGTTCATCCTCGCTATATAGTGGCACTGAGCCCAGACCACATAGTAGATCTCTGGCTGAGGGAACCGGATGGGACAGAGGCGGGTTGAGGACAGGTGGGGGCTGCTGACCCGCTCCCGGGCCATGCCAACTAAGGGTTGTGTCTGACGATCCCACGGACTCTTGGCTGGGGTTGTCAGATGTCATCTGGGAGGATGTGGATGACCTAGTCAACCAATCAAGGAACCCTTGGGGGTTGCTGGTCAAACACACGGCCGCTAGATGACAGCGGCAGTTGTGGCCTCACCGAGTGACCCCTGCTGCGACGTCCCCTTGCTGTGCTGCGACCTGGGCCTGGAATGTTTGTGTCTCTGCCACTCGCAGTTGAAGAGCCTGCCACCTGGATGTAAATTGCGCAAAAGAATTGAGCAACCACAAACTAGTAGCTTTGTAGCGTTTTTTACACTACACAACAAGAGATAAAATTGTAAGTAACCTTCGCTTGTGAATTTGTACAGGAAAAAATGTATGTATTTTGGTTTGAAAAATGACGGTTTCTTGGGGTCAGCACACCAGCAAAACACCAGCAAAAAACAACACTTTTTTAACCCTGGATGTAAATTGCGCGAAACAATTGGGCCACCCAACAAACTAGTAGCTTTGTAGCGTGTTACAATTGCGTTTTTTCTACGCCACACAACAAGAGATAAAATTGTAATTAACCTTCGTTTTGTGAATTATGTTTACAGGAAATTATGTATATATTTTGGCGTTGAAAATGACTGTTTCTTGGGGTCAGCACACCAGCAAAACAACGTTTAAATTTAAAACCCTGGATGTAAAATTGCGCCAAACCCAATTGGGCCAAACCAAAAAACTAGTAGCTTTGTAGCGTGTTACAAATTGCGTATTTTCTATCCCCACAAAACAAGGATAATATTGTAATTAAACCCTTTCGCTTGTGAATTATGCTTACAGGAAAATGTATATTTTTGGCGTGAAAATGGACGGTTTTCTTTGGTTCAGCACACCAGCAAAACAACGCTTAATTAACAACTGGATGTAAATTGCGCCAAAAAAATTTGCCCCACCACAAACTAGTAGCTTTGTAGTGTTACAATTGCGTGTTTTCTACGCCACACAACAAGAGATAAAAATTGTAATTAACCTTCGCTTGTGAATTATGCTACAGGAAAATTTATATATTTTGGGCGTTGAAAATGACGGTTTCTTGGGGTCAGCACACCAGCAAAAAAACGATTAATTAAACCCCTGGATGTAATTGCGCAATAGAATTGAGCAGCCCAAAAATGAAGTGGTAATTTGTTTTGTAAAAACGCTTTTTCTTTAAATGAATACAACAGGAACTGGCCTTAGTTTCCCACTTGCTATTGAATGTATATGCAGCTGCAGTGGACGCCACCTGGATTTTCAGACCCAATTTACCCCAAAAAATCGAAATAGGAACATTAAGAGAAGCAGTCTCTGAGACAAGCTGAGACACCCCAAAAATCGCTGTATAAAAATCAGTTCTTCAGTGAGAGCTATCACATCAGCCGCCGGCAGCACCTTCCCTGTTCGTACAGTGAGAGGAGTTGTGAGCTCCGGCGTCGCGCCCGGGACTTATTAGTGCGGTGACGTCACAGAATCCTGCCGGTCTCTGATTGGCTTCATCTCTGCACTTTGTCATGCAGGCTATGCCCTTCTTCCTCCCAGAGTGCTTTTGCCCCATGTAGCGCCATGTGCTCGCAGCCATTTTACCCAATCAAAAGCCACTTCGTTAAACCCGAAGTCCCCCAAACTTCGACTTCGTTCAGAACCGAAGTTTTCCTGAAATTCTAAACAAATTCCACTTTGTTAGAATCAATTCGCCCATCTCTAAAAATCACCATAAAAAATCGATACCCCCTGCCTCTGATCTTGGAGCTTTTTGATCGCCTATGTGGCGCAAATTTTTTTTCCAAGCTGAATTTACGCGGAGCTTACAACTTGATTCGTTACCCGGGAAAGGGGAAACGAATGGAAAACGGCCTTTAATTACCCGTGAGGGCCCACTTCGGAATCTGTCATGCCATTCGGTCTCTGCAACTCTCTGGCTGTGTCCAGAACTTCGTCAACGAGATCTTCGCGACCTTCTCTTGTCTGGTCATCGTCTATCTGGACGATAATTTAATCTTCTCTCCCAGATCTAGAGACTCACCGCCCCCACGTCCGCCAGGTTGCTCAGACGTCTCCGTACCCAACCAGCTTTATGCCAAAACTGGCGGAAATGCCCGTTTGAAAAGCACCTCGTTGCCCTTCTTAGGGTACATTTGTTTGGATCAAGGTCTCCAGATGGATCTCTCCAAGCTTTCAGCGGTCCTGCAGTGACCCCGACCGGTGGGTCTCCGGTCCATCCAGCGTTTTTTGGGGTTCACAAACTATTACCGGCAGTTCGTCCCGCAATTCTCCACGCTGGTGGCCTCACTGGTAGCCCTCACAAAGAAAAATGCTAACCCCAAATCCTGGCCTCCCGAAGCCCAAGAAGCCATTAATCGTCTTAAAGCAGCATTCGTTTCAGCTCCTGTTCTGTCTCGCCCGGACCCGCAGCATCCATTTGTCCTAGAAGTGGATGCCTCCTCAGTAGGTGCCGGCGCTGTCCTTCTTCAAAAGTCTTCCTCTGGGAAATTGTGTACTTGTGGTTTCTTTTCCAAGACCTTCACTCCTGCCGAACGAAATTACACTATCGGTGATCGTGAACTACTGGTCATAAAGTTAGCCCTAGAAGAATGGTGATACTTGCTGGAGGGGGCCCGCCATCCAATTGAGATCTTCACCGATCACAAAAATCTCATGTATCTCCAATCTGCTCAGCGATTGAATCCTCGGCAAGCCCGGGGTGTCGCTCTTTTTCGCCGCTTTTAAATTCCTCCCTTTACTTTCGGCCAGCCGAAAAGAACGTCAGGGCGGACGCTCTCTTTAGATCCACGGACACGGTGGGCCTTGAGACGCTTCTGCAGCACATAATTCCTCCTGAACGGCTCCTCACGGCGGCTCCCGTGGATCTTCAAACATTCCCCTGGGAAGACCTAGTTCGTCCTGCCTGCGGCCTCGAATCCTTGTGG
>JAODAL010074565.1:0-14320 GCA_025379985.1 Phyllomedusa bahiana
CCTTTTTTCTTTTGAACGGTCCCCCCTTTTCATTTGATTGGTAAATTTACTACTCCTTTGGTTAAAATGGTTTCACTGTGTCCTTTTCTGATTGGTTGGTTTCTGCCGACCAATGGAAGAGCTTTACAGAATTTTATTTATGTATTTCCTGGCAATGTTCTATATCCCAATTCCTGATGTAGCGCCGGTGACGGCGACAAACGCGTTGTTAGTGATTTTATTTCTCTATGTTTATAGAAGGTTTTAGCTCTTTTACAGAGAATGTTTTACACTTAATAAAAACGATTTATTTACTAATACTCCATGCCTCACGGCGCTGAGATTTCGTGCCCCGATCTGTCCATAGACTACAATGGGAGAAAGTAGCTGGGCTCTCTGATTGGCCGGTTAGCCGAGCCCCCACTAGCTAACCAATCAGCTCTTTTCTGCCTTTTTTACTGTATTTTGAACTGTCTGCCTTTTCATTTGATTGGTCAATACTACTCCATAGGTTATAATGGGTCACTGTCACTTGTATTCTGATTGGCTGGTTTATGCCGACCAATGAGAAGCGCTTACAGAATTTGAATTACTGTATTTCCCGGCAATTTCCAATATCCCAATTCCTGATGTTGCGCCGTTATTGATTTTTGTTATTTGATTTTATTTATGTACTTTTTTAGAAGGTTTGAGCTCTTTTTCAGATAATTGTTTAAACCTAAAAAAAACGATTTTTTGATTCATACTCCATGACTCACGGATCTGAGAGCTGAGATTTATTTCTTTCACGATCTTATATATTTTCCTTTGATTTTAAATGATCCACTTTTTCACTATATTTATTCGCTTTTAGACAGCTTTGATTTTTCTCTTTATTCATTCATTTATTTGAAAGACAACTCTTTTTGCTATTCACTAACATGTTTAATGATTTCTCGCTGTTTTCTAGCCTGTCTCGAATCGGAATACATGTTAGGCGCAGTCCCTTCTGCGCCTAAGTCCCGCACTGCGCCTCACACACTGACGAGGTGCAGGGGACTTTACAGCGCATGTATGAGCGCACCTCAGGCGCCGAAATACATAAGGCGCAGCTTTCACGTTCAATCTGGCGAAAACGGGCGCTCCAACGCGCCGATCTTCATACATGTCACCCAGTGAGTCTATACAATGTTTTCCATTCACAGCAATTTGTTTGAGGATGACACTAATAATTTCATTTTATGCGATGGAGTTGGTTTTCGTTTTTACTTCAGGGTCTTCTCTTCGCCCCCTTTCGTTTTTTTCTTTTTTCAGGCAAATTTTAAAAGCTTCTTTAAACCCATTTTTTTTATGGGGAAAAACATTTTTCCCTCTTCTGAAACACAGAATAGAATACAATTTAAAAACCCATAAAGACCGGGATTTCTTTAATGATCGGGACTCTCCTTTTTAAATTGCGCAACCCACCTTTTTTATGTCATAGCCAATTTCAGCTCATCCACCTACGTATCGTCTAACATTCAGGCCAAAGGTACCAGCTATTTGCACAGAGAAGCTAGACTCACACAGCAGGCATATTTTGGTACGTGAAACATACATATAATCTGCACTTTTTACCCCAAAAAAACTTTCCCAAAAAATGCACCAAAAAAGGGTTCCCCATTATTTTTTTTGGGCACAGGGTGCGGATTTTTCGTGATGTTTGAAGCAATATGCGACATCTAAAATAACAAACGAAGGGGCTGGCACCTCTTTTTGGGATCCCTTTTTAAACACACACTTTTTTTAAAAAAGGGGGCCCAAGGGGGAATGCAAAAAAAAAAGGGGCCGGTAAATTTCCACTCCCCGGCCACTTTATTGGGGTACACCATTTTTAAAGGGTTGGGCCCCCTTTTTTGCCTTCAAAAACTCCCTAAATTTTCCTTTGGGGCCCTAGATTCAACAAGGTGCTGGAAGCTTTTCCTATGTTTCAAAAAAACCTGTCTGGATGTTTTCCAACTTTTTTACATGGCGCATTACCTGCTGAAAGTACCCCATGATGTTGGGTACATTGTGGTCATAAAGGGAGGGACTTGGTCGCAAAAAAAAACTCAGGTGGCCCTGGGGCCCATTGCAACGATGCTAAATTGGGTTTTAAAAGGGGCCCAAGATTTGCCAAAAAAATATTCCCCACACCATGACACCACCCCACCACCCTGAACCGTTGATACAAGGCGGTGGATCCTTTGCTTTCTTGTTGTTGAGGGCCAAATTCGGCCCCTTTCCTTTCCGAATTTCGCAGCAAAACCCGGGGACTATCAAAACCGGGCAAGTTTTTCCAATTTTTCTACTGCCCAAATTTTCGTTAGCTTGGGAAAATTTGGAGCCATTTTTCCCTGTTCTTGTTTGAAAGGAGTGGCCCCCCGGTGGGGGTCTTCGGGCTCCGGGTTCCCCAATTCTCCCAAAATTTTCCCGGCCGTTTTTGTGCGTTCAGAAAATGTCTTCGGGCCTCCCCTTGGTTGAAAACGGGTTGGCTATTTGAGTCACTGTTCCCCTTTCTATCAGCTCAAACCCCATTTCCCCCCCATTCCCCTTTTGCCCTCGGGCATCAACAAGGCTTTTTCCGCCCACAGGACTCCCGCTCATGGTTTTTTTTCCTTTTTCGGAAACCTTTCTCTGAAAAACCCTAGGGGGTGGTTGTGCGTGAAAATCCCCAGGAGATCAGCAGTTTCGGGAAAATACTCAGCCCTCCCTTTCTGGCCAACCCAAAAACCATCCCAAACGGTTTCCCCAAAAGGGGAAAACTAAAAAAAATTCCCCTTTCTTCCCCATTTTTTTGGTTTCGGTTTTAAAAATGCAGGGGGATTTGTCTTGACCCATGTCTACATCCCCTTAAATGCACTAAAGTTGCCTAAAATTTTGTGATTGGGTTAATTTTGAAATTTTTAAAGTGTTTTTTTAAAAAAAGGGCAGTTGGGCCCAGGTCCCAATTTTTTAAAAAAGTCCGGTTTAAAAGGTGAGTGTAAAAAAATTGGTTTTTATGTTTTAAGGGAAAATTAAATTTTTGTGAAAAAATTTTTTGGGACGTAACAACAGGTCAAAAAAAATAAAAAAGGAAAAAAAATTGGGAAAATAAAGAAAAAAAGTGTAAATTACACACTCCCCCCCCCCCTTAAAATTTAATCCTTTTTTTTTTGGCACCCCTTTTTTAAACCGTTTGTGAAAAACCCCCAAGACAAAACTTCACAGGGTTTTGGGGTAGTTTGTGGATCCCCAAACTCCACAAAAAATCGTTTTTATTCCTCCAGCCCCATTTAAATTCCCGGAAGGGGGAAGTGAAGGGTTTTTTTTTTTTTATGTGTTAGGGTTTGGGTTCTTGGCAAGTGGCAGTAAATGGGGGGGATTTTTAAAACCTCGATTTTAAACCCAAGTTTTTTTTCCCTTTTTGGGTTATATCTGAAAAAGGTTTGGGGGATTTTTGAAAAATCCCCTTAAAGGGTTTTTTTCCCTTTCACTGGGCTTTGGAAAAATTGTTTTCATTTAAAGGCTAAAAAGACAAAGTTTCCTGAAAGGGGAAACCCTTTTTTTTTCAAAAATTCCCCTTAAATAAGGTTTCCATTTAGGTCCATTTAGGGCCTTTTTATTTTTGGGGAAAAGGTTTTGTTTTTTTTCCCTTTTTACAAAAACAATTTCGGTTTAAAATTTTAAATTATAATGAAAAGAACAAAAAAAGCCCAGACTTTCAGCTTTCATTTGAGGGTTTTTTACTTTTTAAAATTGATGAAGGGCTTAGGATTTTTAAGCCCCTTACGGGCATGTTCAAAATGGTTAAATTTTCGAACAAAAATTTTGGCACATATTTAAACCATGTATTGGCTTTAAAAAACATGGCGAAACCCCGGCAAAATTTTAATGGTTAATTTTTTGGGGTTTTTAATAAAAAGGGGTATGTAGTTGTGTCCGCCCCTCTGCGTTTTTGTATTGTACGTGGGGGGGGGGGAAAATTTGAAAAGGTCGTTGAAACAATGAGGGTTGAGGGGCCCCCGGAAACCCCCCTCGACCCCACCCCCATGTTTTGGGAAAATTACGGGGGTTCCAAAAAAACCTGCCGTTATTGCGGCGGTTTCCCATATGCGCCAAAATAAGGGGTGTGAACTTTACCCTAAACTTTGGGCCACCCCTGCCCGGTTAAGAGCCAAAAATTTAAAAATTTTTCCCCAAAAAACCTTTTCCCCATTTTAAAGGGCTGCTTTTTTGGGGGCCCAATTTAAAAAAACCGCCCAAAAACCCTAAAAAAACCGGTCCGAAAAACCCCGTGGGGGTGTGCATTAAAACCTGTAAGGGGGGAAAAGGGACTTTTTCAAAAAGCTGAAAAGAGGCCCCAACTTTTAGTTTCTTAAAAACTTTCCCCAATTTAGCTTGGCCCCGGGTGTAAAGAATGGCTCTTTTCAGTTTTTTGTGAGAATGCCCCCATGTTGAAAGTTAAACACTCTTTATCTAGAATTGGACCATGGTAGGAATGGCTGTTCCAGGAACCCTTGTGACCGGGGGTGTCCACCCTTTGATGTGATCACAGTTAAACTTTTCTACAGCGTGTGCCCTTCCCTTTCTCTGGGCCCGGCCCTGTATGCTAAAAAACTAACAATTTTAGGAAAATAAATTTTTTGAAAAATGATTTTTCCATCCCCAAAACACATTTTCTCTCCCTGCAAACTTCTCTGCTTTTTTCTGGGAAACAAAAAAGGGGAGTCCAAATTTTTAAATGAGTTTGCCTAAATTTTTTCCATAGGGCTTTTTCCCCACGGCAGGGGGAAACAAATACCGTTTGGTTTACCCCAAACCGGTATTTCCCCTTTTTTTGTCCCCTGCAAAAAAGGTCGGGGGGGCCCACGGCTTTTCCCTAAAAATTAGCGGGGGGAAAAAAAAAGGGCCCTCCCCCTTTTAAACCATTCAACTTGCCCATTTTTCCCTTTCCGAAAGCCGGGAAAGGAAAATGCGCGCCTTTTTCAAATCGTTACCCGGGGGCCCCGTGGAAAGAAAAAAACCGGCGGCGGCGAAAAAACCGTGAAGATTTAAAATCCCGGAAAGGTTTTCCAAAAGAGCCTTTTTGTGTTTGTTTGTGGCCGGTTTTTAAAAAACGGTCTCCCAAAAAAAACCGCAAACCGCCTTTTAAAAAATTTTGGCCGAAAAAACCAGTCCCAGGGGGGACTTTTGGCCCCAAAAGGACCCCCAAACTAAATTTTTTTAAAAAAAGGCTGCCCTGACTTTTGTCCCTTTTTTCCCAAGTTAGGTTTGGGTGGTAAGAAAAATCTTTTTTAAATTTCCAGGGCCCCCTTTTTGCAACCATTAAAATAATTTTTCCCCTCCCCCCATGACTGGTTCCCAAAACAAAAAAGTTTAAAATTTAAGGGCCCCCACCAAAAATTGGCATTATAAAATTCCCAAAGGAAAAATCCAAATTTGTTGGGGTAGGGGGGAAAAAAGCCTTTAATTTAAAAAAACCCCCCTTTTGATTTTTTTTTTTAAAAGGTCCCTTTTAACAAAAAAAAAGGTTTTTTTTTTTTTTTTCGCTACAAAGTATATCTGAAATTGAGGGGGAAACAGTAAAAAATAAGCACTTTTAAAAATTGGTTTTCCCATTACTAAATCATTTGTTTTGCAGATATGAGCTATTCGTGAGGGGTATAGAGTTTAAATAGAAAGGGAGGTCAGGCCATGCCCCCTTTTTGCTTTGATTGGCTGATATTTATTCACCCTGTTGGGACTTTCCCCCGTGCTTACTCCCCTCTGAGTAATAAAAAGTGAAAAAATGCTCCCTGTGATGGTGGGGGTCTGTATAAAAAAAGCCCTGTCTGAGCTCCTCTATGCTGCTCCCCAAGTGACATCTTTTTTGGGGATCTGGGCAATTACTGAGTCTCTAGCGGGTGGGATTCACTCCCCTCCCCATGTAAAATTTACAGCCTTTCACAGAGTCCCTTTTTCTCAATTTTTTTTAATCTTTTCGGGTATGTATAACTTTTTTCATAATGCGGGGGGTTTGGTTCACAGTGCTGGTGGAGGGGGGTTTACGGGCCTGAAAGGCTTAAGAATGCCATGCCAGAAGGTTTGCGAGCTGTGCCCTTTCCTCCCCCCTTCCACTCCCTCACACAAGTGATGTCACCAGTCTCGGGTGGGGGAAAGGGACATCCCCAACTGGGAGGAGAGATTTTGCCTCTGGTTTTAAAAGCTGAAAAGGGGACGAAACGGGCTCAATTTCTTTTGGAAAAGGCCGTGATGAAAAAGCCCCCTTTAATGTGAATTTATAGAACTCAATTTTTTATGCAGATTACTGATATTTTTAAATTAAAGGATGAGGGACCTGCAAAGCTGCAGGAACATCAGAATAAGCCTTTATTTTTGGGGGTATTGAGTAGTCTGATTGTCCATTCTACCCTGTTGCATTGTATAGCTTGTTAAGGTTTTATTAAAAATAAAAATAAAAAAAAGGCCCCGGGTACCAAAACATTTTCTAAAAAACTAAAGCTGTCGTCTGAGTGGAGAGCATAATAATGACAAGATATTAATTCATTTAGCCACAAAAAATTTATATACTGTCCTTGATTTTACTTTATCAACAAATAAGGGCTGACTCCCCAAAAATAATATACAGTGGCACACTGGTGTCAACTCAACACCCAAGCTGTTTGCATGAGTAGACAAGCATTTAGACATTTGGGATTTATG
This sequence comes from Phyllomedusa bahiana, assembly GCA_025379985.1. Taxonomy (NCBI): domain Eukaryota; kingdom Metazoa; phylum Chordata; class Amphibia; order Anura; family Hylidae; genus Phyllomedusa; species Phyllomedusa bahiana. The sequence goes on from JAODAL010074565.1 coordinate 6,661, forward strand.
GAAAATTTTTGATTTTAGGCCCAAATTTTGGTTTTTAAAAAAACTGAGCTAAAACGAATTGCCGGGGAAGTCAACCAAAAAAAAAGATCTGAAAATTTGCCCGTTGGCTCATATAAAGCAATGTTGAAAATGGGGTTTTCCCAAAACCTCCCCCCCGACCACCTCCCACTGTGCTTAAAAAAAAATATATTTAACCCCCGTGTGGACTGGGATTTTCCCCAGAGCCCCTGGGTGGAGTTGAAATTTTAGGGGCCCCCCCAGTTGAGCTGGGTTTTGGGGGCCCCCAATTGGGTTTTTTTTAGGGGCCCCCCCCAATAAAAAGCTATTAAAGGACTGTATGTTTTTAAACCCCCTATATTCTGTTTCTTGCTTTTTGCCTCTCTTTTTGTGCTTTTTGCCTCTTTGAGGTGTATATGAAAATAAAAAAAAAAAAATCCAGGTTACCAAAATCAGGGGCCTACCGGAGGGGTTTTCCCCCATTCCCCCGTGGGCCAGTCTGAGCCCGCATTTAAACCCCTACTTTTCCTCTCCCCATAGCTCCGGTCCCTCCCCCCCCTTCTTTTTCTGATGACGTCACGTCATGGCTCCCCATGATTGCTGAGCCAACACTGACCCTGCTGTTTCATGCAGAAATGGTTGCAGCTTTATGTTTTATCACTGAACGTGGCCCTCACTGAGGGTTGGAGAGGAACACTGTAGCTTTTTGGGAGCGCTGCCTTGGTGGTGATGGGGGGGGGAATGGGTTAATTTTTTTTTATTTTTTAGAAAAGTGGGAGGTTTTTAAAAGTCTTGGAAAACCCTTTAACGCTGGGTAAGCTTTGTATGGGGCCCAAAATTTGGCCGTTAATTCAGTCACCAAATGCCCAACCCTTTCAAGGGCAGGGATAGTTTCCAAAAAAGATTCTAGCTGCAAGAAATTTTTTTGTTAATAGTAGGGCGGTTTTTTGCAAACTGGAAAGCAGTTTTCCCATATTTTGGGGGGGGGGAACATATTACGTGGTTTTGCCCGAATTATTAAAGGGGCCCAAATTGTATTTGAGAGGATACTTTTTATTATTTTAAACCAAAAACTATGTTCTCAATTTAAAACCCAAAAAAATTTTATTTTAAAAGTTTAAAACTTTATATTTTTGGAAATTGTGGTGGTTTTTTTGGGGAGATTTGGAGGATATCTGTTTGTGAAAGGGAACTATTACTGTGCAGAATTATTAGGCAATTAATTTAAAAAACCAAAATCCCATTCCCCCTCTCAACTTGTTTATTTTAACCCGGTAAAACCCAAATTAACAAAAAGACAAATTTAGAAAAATAAAAAATTTTTGAATTTTAAAAAAAAAACCAAATCAGTGACCAATTTTCGCCACCTTTTTTTTCGTGACCTCAAAGCCCCCATCCAAGATTCTGTTGGGTTGCTTGTCTGTTTTTTATCAAAATTTCCCCGCAGCAGCCAACCCCAGCCTCCCAGGGCACCCGTTCAGAGGGTGGACTGTTTTTCCCCCCCCCCGTAGATCTTCCCTTTTAGGAGGGTCAAAGGTTGGCTATGGGGTTTTAGATGAGGTGAACAAGGGGGCTAGGTCATTATTTTTTCTTCTTTTAGCCCCTTTTCTGGCCGCCAAAGCTGTGGGGGTATTTGGATGCATGTGATGGAGCCCTTGTCCTGCATGGGAAAAACATTTTTTCTTGAAAAGGGTACCCGACTTCTTCCCGTACCACTTTCTTGAAAAAGGTGTCTTCCAAAACTGGCAGGAGGTTGGGGTTGGCTTCACTTTTATCCTAACCCGAAAAAGGGCCCACAAGTTCATCTTTGTACCAGCCCTTTTAAACCCGTACCCCCCCCCCACCTTGCTGGCATCGAAATCGGGTGGAGCTCCCCTTTCCCTTTCTAATCCCGCCTTTGGGGCCCCCCAAACCCGGCCATCAAGAGTCACTTCATTTTATCAATTTCCCTTTAAAAAATTTTGAAAAACAGTCCCAAAGTTTTTTTTTGGCCCGTTTTTTTGATGTTTTATCTTATGTTTCTTGTTCAAAGGTGGTCGTTTTTCCCGCCTTCCTTACCTTGGCCATGTCCCTGAGTATCCACACCTTTTGCTTTTTGGGTTTTTTCTCCCTAAAATTGAGCTTGAATATGGAAAAACTGGTGGCTAATGGCATCTTGGCAGCTTCACGCTTGATTTTCCTCAATTTTAGGGCAGTTATTTTTTCCCCCTTTTTTTCAACCCCACTTTTTTGCGACCCTTTTTGGCTTTTTGCCCAAAGAAAACGGATTGATTTTTTCGGTGATCGCTTTAAAAAGTTTTGGACCAAATTTTTAAACCCGCTGAAAACCCTCTGGGGGGAAGGTTTAAATTTTAAAAAAAATTTTTGACTTTTTTTGAGTCCCTCAAATTCTCTTTCTGACCCATTTTTGGGGAAAGGAAAGGAAGTTGCCTAATAATTAAGCCCCAAAACCTTTTATAGGGTGTTTTTTGTCATTAGAAACCCCACACCTCCCAAAATTAGAGATGCACATCCCCTGATTCACTTAAATGGTAGTTTTGGGTTTCAAGCCCATACAGCTTGGGTGGACAAATGTATAAAAAAAAAAGATGTGATCAAAATACTCTTTTGCCTAATAATTTGCACACCCGTGTAAACTGCTTGGATTCAAATTTTTCATTATGTATAATTTTAACATATAATGTTGTATGGAAAAGTTACAGACGTTTTCCAGCCAGAGGCCAAAAAGTTACATTGTTTTAAAGAATATATTTTAAAAAGCTTCAAAAGGGAAAAAAGCTAGGATCCTGGCAGCTTTTAAAATATTCGATGTAAACGTTCTTTTTTTAAAAAAAATCCCCCCATCCTACCTTCTAATTTCCTTTGGCCCCCAAAATGATTGAGAGTAAAATTTACCAGATTTCGGGGTTTTGCAGAGGATTTTTTTTTGGGGGGATTAGTCCCTCCCCCAGTGCAAGGGAGAATTTTTTTTTTGGGGTTTTTCGAGGTTTAGTTTGGGCCAAAAAAAGGTTAAAAGGGTTAAAGTTTCCCCAAAAGAGAAGAGCACCATGTGAACCCGTCTGGATTTGGGGAAAACAAACCCTTTAACTTTTTTTGGGGACTTGGGATAAAAAATCGCCCGTCGAAGCGCCTGTTTTCAAAGGCTTTTTCCATGAAAAAATGCGCCTTTATGTATGTCGGGGCTGGGGCCGTGTCGCTCATATATGCGGGGAAAACTTCCCACGACCCCGACGACAGACCCCATTGAAATTTGGGTTTTTGTCGGAGCTTTAATGGCCCTCACTTTGCCGACCCCCATTAAACATGCGTTTTGGGGTTTTTTGGTTGGTTTGGGGGGTCCGCCCCCGAACGCCCCAGAATGCCCCTTAAAGTTAGGCGCAAATTTTAAATTTTTCGAAGCTTTCCCTAATGCGGGCCTAAAAACATGGGGGGGTGCGTTTTTTACAGAGAAAACCGGGGAACCCAGATGCGCATAATTAAAAGGGCCCGAAAAATCGGCGGAAAAAAACCCTTTATAATGTCCCCTTTGTGTAGCATTTTTATGTTGGAAGGTTTCCCATCAGAACATTGGGCTACCCGTTTTACCTGCTTGCAATCTTCTCACAAAGTATCCTGGTGCCTTTCTCCCCCGGTTAAATTTACACAAATAATGTAATTTCAAATTGGTTTATTTTTAAAACAAAGGGTTTAACCCTTTCCCTTTCCCCTGCCTTTTGCAAGCATTTTTTGGGTGTGGACCCAAAGGTTTAGGTTTTAAAAAGGGCACCTTTTTAAAGGTCTATGGTACAAAAGCCCCATATTCAACAAATTTATAATGCCAGTTTTATGAAATTTTTCTTTCACAGAAATATTTTTTTTCGAAAATTTTTGTTTTTGTAGCCCCTGTTACGGGGGGCACCCGCAGGGCACCCACCCCCCCCTGCTGCGGGGTCCAGCAGCGGGCTTTTTGCGCTCCCCTCCTCGAAACCCGCAGTGTTTCCCTTCCCCGGTTTGGGACTTACCTCAGCCCAAAGCTTGTTCCTGGGGCGGGGCACGCGTTTGCCCCCTAGGGCGCGCAGTACTGCAAACCAAATTTAAAAAAAAGAGGCGCCGATTTATTGGGTTTTTTTCAGGCGCTGATTTCCTATTTAAAATAAGCCCCCTTTCCCCGTAAACCCTTTCCCAAAAAATAGTGGGCCCCGTGCCTTGAGAGGAAGGTTCCTGAGTATCTTGCTTGTCTACTGTGTACTTAACCTTTTTGCCTCCGTCCCTTGACCACGAAAATTTTGCCGCCTGTCTTGCCTTCTGCCTGTTTCCCCACTTCAAACCATTGCGGCTGTTTCCCGACCCTTTGCCCTGATTTTCGTCTAAGGCCTGCTTTACGTTTCTGTACCACGCCACAAAATCGGCAAAACCCCCGCAAGCAAGTCAGTCAGGGGTAGCCCTGGGTTGGGGGGAAACCGCCGCAGCAAGTCCATCCCGGGTTTGGCGGCGGGCTTGGTGAAAAACCCGGTCCCTTAAATTAGATTTGTTTTCCCCGGCGTTTGGGTTTTTACCATGGCTTGTGGTGGTCCCGTGGGGTCCACCCCCTTTCCGTTTTCCCAAACTCCTCTGTGGAATTAGGACAGACTGGCTAGGCCTTTTTTTTTCCCCCTGCACATGCCCTTAAACCTGTCCCCTGGTTTACAGGGGTGTTCTTCCCTTAACCAAACCCTTGGGGGGGAGGTAATGATTTCCCGCATTGCTGGAACATCCCCCAAGGGTCTGGGTATCTTGGGGGAAACCACAAGTTGTATCTTGCCACAGTTGCTCTGATCCCTTTAATTTTTCCCGTTTTTTAAATTTTCCCTACAATGCTCTTTTACTCCAAACAACAACAAACTAAACGGGAATAAACAAGAAGTCACAAGAAAAAACAACCCCGAAAAAGGTGTCAATCAACGAAAAAACTCCCCCTTTAATGATTCAGCCCAAAAAGATAGCGGGTTTAATGAAATTCCCCGGGTTTGATTTGGGGGAATTACATGCGTTCAATTTCCAAAAAATTTGTAATAGTGAAAACGTCCCTAGTTTTCGTCCCTAAGGGTTTTTTTCCTAAAGCCGCCCTATAGCTCCCCCGCCATTTGTAACAATTTTTTTAAATTTAAAGGGGGTTTTCCTTTTCTACAATGATTGCTTTTTTAAATTAAAAACTTTCAAAAACAAAACACTTTGAATATATGTCCCCTTTAAAATGGGCCCACCTATTCTGAAATCCCCCCCCTTGAAAGGGGTGCATCAAGCTCCTCCCTCACTATACTACAAAAACCTGTTTAACTTTTCCCAATTTTCGCCAGCACTGGGGTTCTATAGCTCAGACCTGGCCCTTTTAAATGCAGCCTAGGGAAGCCAGTTAAAACCCCTTAAAATTTAAAGTGAAAAAACCCAAAAAAACAAGGGCTGAGGTGAGATGAATCAATTATGAGAAAAACCCTTTTAAACCCCCTTTTTAACATATGACTTAATTTTTATGATGATGTAAAAAGGGGGTAAGGGGAGGGTCAATCACAGGGCTATAATAGGGGCCCCAAGTAAAAAAAACGTTTTTGGGCTAAAACTCACTTTTTTTCCCATAGTTTCCCAATGGGCAAAAAAGTGATTTTAGACCTAAACGTTTTCATACATGTGGGCCCCATGTTTCATAATGGTTTCCCCAAAAAATTTTTTCCCCTTTGAAACCCGCCTAAATAGGAAGGGATTGCTGCACAGATACATGAAAATTTCTAAACAAAAAAGTTTAACTTCACAAAAACCTAAACCCCCCCAAAAACAAAAAGGGGATTGCATTTGTTTCATGGGCCAACCCAACTAACAATTTTTTCCCATTTCATTACACAAAACATTAAAAAAGACCATCAAAAATTTTAAAATCTGGTTTTACAAAAAAAAAGCCCTCATACAACTAAATTTGACAAAAAATGAAAAAGTATGGCCTTTAAAAACAGGGGGAAGAAAACAAAAAAAAGTGGGCAGGAAAAAGGGACTTCCACTCCCTGGGAGGTTTCCCTTGAACTAAAAAAATTCTATAAAATACTCCTATCAGTGGGTTTTAAACAGTCTTTCCCCCAAATCCATCCCCCAGGACCCACCACCCCGGGATGTTTTCAGGAAACTTTCCCCCAGAAAGCAAATGACAATAATTAAATCCCTGGCAAATGCACTGACCCTAATTAAATCACCTGTGCAATGCTAAGGAAAACCAGAAAACCCGACCTGTTGCTGGGGCCCTTTAGGGCTGGATTGGGGACCCCTTTGGGTTTAAAAAGGGTTTTCTTTTTTTAAATTTTAAAAACCTTTCAAAAAAAAAGTCACTTTGCAAAAAGGTTCCCCTTAACATTTTCCTACCTATTCCTAGATATTTACTTTTTGTATGGGCTGCATCACTCCTCAGGGGCGCTATGTTACAGACCATTCGATCTCCCTGGTAAATACCTCCCCCAAAATTTTGAATTGCAAAAAGGGAAAACATTAGCCACCCTATGGCCCCACACCCCAAAAAAAATTTACATCAACCAGGGCACACCCCCTAATCACGCCCCCCCCAAAAAAAATCATGCCGGGGCCCCCCCCAGAAGAACCAGCGCCGACAAAAAACGTGGCGCCCTAGGGTCCCGAAAAAAAAATTTTTTAAAAAAAGGAAAGTATTAAAAAACAGAAATCCACACAAGTACGTAAAAACAATGTTTTTGTGGTTACACCCTATATAATAGAAAAACCCGAACCACATAATACCGCTTACAGGGACAAATATCCCTTTACAGTTTATTGACCACACCAAATTTAAAAATTTTCAATGAACCACAAAAACAGAAAATAACTAATTTCACCACACCCTGACAATATCAACCCACACATAGGAAACGAAAAAATACCACAAAAACCAGACCACAAATCAAACCCTCACATAGTAAAATGAATAATACCATCACACCCCGACCACCCTAACACCACCCCCATAAAATGAAATAATAAAACCATGACCACAAAAACACCCCTCACAAAGTAACTGGAAAAAAAGCCACAACAAAACCCTGACCCCCATAACCCCCCACATAGTAAAATTTAATAAAAACCACAACCCCCAATTTAACCACAAATACCATCACAAAGTGACTGAAAAAATACAGCCATACTGGGTCCTGAAAATGAACCATTAACACTCTACCAACATTCCTTCCATACTTGACCATATGGGGGAAAATAGCAGTTTAAACACAGGCTTTTACAGAAATGTAAATACCACCATAAAATTTCCATAAAGGGGGGGAAAAAAAGCAGTTGTGCACAGGCCTGCAGACTGAAAATCCACCATACAGTGGGGCCAAAATGGGGGGTAGATAGCATTTTGTTGTACACAGGCCTCAGACTGAAAAAACCCCCCCATACATGACCATATTGGGGGGAGATAGCAGTTTTGCACCCGGTCTGCAAATTTGTTTAAAATACCAAACCCTTTCATGACCCTTAAAAAATTTGTATTTAAACAGTTGTACACAGGCCCCGCAGACATAAAAGAGATTTCAGTAAAATACAATTTTTGTGGGCTCACAGGTGATGTCTTTTCCCCGGTGGGAGTCGTTTCCCCTTTTTCCCCTTTCCTTTCCCGATCACCAGAAAGGGAAAATTTTTCCCACCCCCGTCCCTT
>JAODAL010074566.1:0-14319 GCA_025379985.1 Phyllomedusa bahiana
CGATTGGGGGAACATATTTTGGGCCCCGATTAGAAACTGATAAGACCAAGTTCTGGATAAAATTTCGTTCATTTTCCCAAGAAATTCTGACAAAGAAAAAGCTTTTACACCCCAAAATTTTGTAAAAAACCTAATAAAGAAAACGCAGGCGCAGTACAGGGGGAGGGGAAAAACGGTTTTAAATTGCCCTATTTAGGAAGTTGTTAAGTATTTTTTTATTGGTCCCCGTTGTTTTGGGGGAAAAAAGTCTCGGGGGGAATTTTTTTTACCCAAAACTTCAGTGTTTTTTCCATTTGTTTAATCTTTTCTTCAGAAAGAGAACTGATAAGCAAAATGTTAACCCTAAAAAAGGGCAGAAAAAAAAGTGGTCACATCCTGACCCCCATCTTAGCTTCTTCATAATTGCTGCATCATTTTTGGGACAAAATGGAGTCGATTCCATTTTACTGAGATGATTTTTTAAAGGAAAAAAACCTTTTTTTATGTGCAAATGGGGGAAAATCATTTCCAGAGAAATCATTTGGGTTTTAATTTTAGAGAATTCACACAGGGAAAAAAGTTTGGGGGATTTACAGTTAATACATAAAAACAAAAATATTAAATTTAAAAACCTCTCTACCTTCAAAACAAAAAACTTTGTACTCTTTTAGTTGTATTGCAATTTGGAAAAAGGGCTAACTCCCTAAAAAAACCCAAGTAAGATGACACTTGTCCGACTCTCTGAAACCTGTTTCCTCAAAACATTCTTTGGTTTCCAACCATTTATCTGAAGTTCATTCAGGAGACACTTCGGCTTTTTCTTTTCTGGGACTTGAACGAGTAACTAGACCCATTAGAGGTGGAGAACATTGCAGGAAGTCGGGGGCCCTTCGGGTTTTTTGGTTTAAAATTCCCACGCTTTCCCCTTTTGGGTTCCTAAATCGTTTTTTGATCTCTTTTAAACTTTTAGGGACTAATTGATTTTTAATAAGTATTTATGTTTTTCTACTTTGTATATATTTGTTCTATATGTTCTGTCACCTTATGTCATTTAGAAATGGGCGTTACTTTTTAATCAGATTCTTGGGGTTTTGTTATTTTTAATGGGGGGTGTTTGTTTGGTCTCCTTTTTGAATTTAAAGGGGAAGTTTTCCGAAACCTTTTTTTTCCCTTTTAATAACTATGTGGCCCGTTTTTTTCATTTTTGGACAATAAACATTTTTTTTTATGGATTAAACAATAACTCCTTTCTTCGGCTACTGGAGCTTTATCTATTGCTGGTTTTTGGGTTTTCCCCAAAATGTCAAAGGCTTAAATTTAAAACTAAAACGTCTTTTTGAATAGGCTTTAAATACGGGAAACCCCCTTTCTCTTCCATTTGGGATACACTTTAATGAGAGGGCGCTTGCATATTTTGATTATTTGTTAAAACATCAAAGCCACTGTATCACTATTTATTGTCAATTGGATTTGAAAGAGAGGAGATTGGGAGAGGTGGGGGATGATTCCCCCAGTTAATCAAGGTGCTCTCCAAATCCCTTTCAAAAGCCCGATGAAAGGCCCCCAATGTAGAGCAGAGGATACAGAAAAAAGGAAACAGGGGGAATAAGCAAGGGTACTTGGCTTGCCTGAGAGGGGGTTTAGGGGGGGTGGGCCGGGAAAGGTTTTCTGAACGTCCCAATCAGAACACCTTCCCCTGCAATTGAGCTGTCCCAAGTTTTGTTAGTTGAACGGGCTCATCGGATTCCAACCCGGTTTCTTCCACCTGGGGCACCTCCCCATCCGTTTATTATGAGAATACTTAACTACAGAGACAGAGATGCCATCCTGGTGGCTGCCAGGAAACAGGGGGAAATTTTTGGGATTCAAAGGGTTTTGCAAAATTTTCCTTCTCCCCTGCCCTTTCACTCAGAGGCCCAAAAAAGAAGCGCCGTCAATTCTTTCAACTGGAGCCGACTTCGTAAATACCCCTTTAAAGGTATGCAATGTTTTTCCCCCACAAAACTAGGGGTTTGCGGGGGCGGCAACAAAGCAGTTTTCTTCAATATTTCCCTGGGGGAAGGCATCAGTTGGCGGACCGCAGACCACAAAAAGGATGAAAAATAAGGGGCTTTTAACTCCCGGGGTGATTTCGTAGGAAGCCCGGGAATTTTGGCTGATTTTTAAGAGCCCAAAAAAATTTTTTGTTCTTTTTAAAAGGTAAAAATGAGATATTTTGAAAATTTGAAATTCCCTTCTCCACCCCCTTTTTTTTTTCCCCTTTTTTTGCCAACGGGTTCCCCGATTCACTTTTTTTTCGCTTCAATATTTTTTTCTTTGTCAGATGGGGGGTTTGTATAAAGGAAACTCCCTTTCCCCCTATGTATGGGTTTGGTAGGGATGGGTTTTGGAAAAATAGGCGGGGTAGGGCCCCCTTTTTTACTGCTTGGCTCTGGTTTTTTTTTTTTTTTTTTTAGTGGGTTTTGGTTTTTGGATGGGGGGCTCAGTCTTGGGTTTGGGGGGGGTTTAGGGAAAGGGGGGGCTGTGGGAAAGGGGAGTTTCTGGGGTTGGTTTTGAAAGTGGGTGTGAATGGGCCCGGGCTTGGTTTTGCCAGGGCACTATATCTTTTTTCACAAAGAATGGGTACCTGTAAACTGATATCTTTGGGAAAACCCTGGGTCAAAATTAAGTTTTAAAGGGCAAATTTGTTCTCAAACTACCCACGTCGCTAGTCCTGAAATTTTTTTTCTTTTTAGGAGACACGTTTTTAGAGGTCAAAAAGTTCTTGCACTTTTAAAAAAACCCTGGATCGGGGCGGCCCTTTCCCCCTGTGATTCTTTTTATGCCAGAGGGGGGGTTATTTTAGGGGAACCAAAAACACTTTCCTTTCCCAAAACCCCAAATTTACACCTTGCCAATGAGGCAGGGTACTTTTTTTTTTCCTTTATGCCCTTTATTTTGGAGTAAAGAATATCTGGTGATGGGGTTTTTATATTCCGCCCTTTTTCAAAAGTAATTTTAGATGAAATAAGGAAAAGATATCGCAAAAACCCCAAAGTTTTCCCTTTTTTTTTGGGTTAGGGGTTTTTCAATGTACTCTAAGACAAACTCTAGATAGGTTTTCACTCTTTTCCAACACATAATAAGGCGTTTTTTAATTTGGGGGCCCAGTGCTTTTGGGTTTTGGGATTTGAACTGGCCTGGCTACACCCTTTGGGGAAAATTTTTTTCCCCTTTTTTTTTTTGCCCCTCCCCCAACTTTCCCCCCTGAAAAACCCGTTTTGGGCCTTTTTGGCAGTGGGGGAACTTTCCCTTAAATTTTCTGGAGGGGAGTATTTTCGGGGGGTTTAAATGGGACTATGCCCCCTTTTACGGGTTTAAAAAATTTACTCAACAAGTTGTTTTTGTTTTTTCAGATGCTTAGGCTAAAATTCTAAATGGCTGGAAGTTCCCTCAGTGGCAGTTTTAAATATACAGTAGAAATGGGGAGTACTGGCAGACCAAGCGGGTAAAACCCACCCTTTAACCCTGAAGGGGGAAGCTTTCCCGGGCCGGGTCATGGGGGGTGTCAAAATTTTTTTTGGGTGGCCACTCATAGAGAAAAACCCTAAAGAGAGGGCTTTCCCTTCCCTCTTGAGAGTGAATTGGTAAACCAAAAGGGAGATAGCCCATAAAAACAAATTTTTCCCCGGGGGTTTTTGTTTGTTTCTAAAAAGCTTTTTCTAAAAAACCCAAAAGGCTATATGTTTTTAATCTCTCAGATTTATCCCCAGAAAAGTTACGGGGCTCAGTGTAAAGAAAAATTTTTCAGAAGGGATAAAGTGGGAAAGGGTTTTTTGCTTTTTAAACCTCCGGAAAACCCACCAAAAAACGGTAGTCCCCTATTTACTGTTCAGAATCTAGTCTTCCTTTTCTGGTCCCAAAAAAAATTTGTAAGCAATTTGTGTGTTACTAAAACCGGGCTGTCAAAATTTTGAGGAAATTTTTCCCGGGGGAGGCTTTTAGGTCATTTTTGGGAAGGGGGCATTCCCCCCATACTAAAACTCTCTCTAAAAAGACCAAGCTTTCTGGGCCCCAATCTCTGGGGGAGATTTTGCAGGGGCCCGATTGGTAAAGAGGGGCTACCTGGAATTTTCCCCTGGGCCCCAAAATGGCCTTCCAATTGAATGGTTTTAAATTTTGAATTTTGAATCTTCACAGTCCCTCCCCCTGCTGAGTGTTTCAGGGCCCCGGAGCCCTTTCACTTTGCCCGTCATCTTTTTTTTGTTTGCCCCCATTGGGGGGTTTAACAATAAGGAGGGGAACCCAAACTGACCTAGTTCTTATGGCCAATTTCGCTTTTAAATTTTTGGATTTAAAAATTCTAACTAAAGTTTTAGGATGAGTTTGGGGGTTTCAGTGATTTTGTCCCGGGGTGGGGTTTGATAAATTTGGGTTTATGCCGGGAGAAAACTACAGATATCAACCTATGTAAATTGATAACCAACTTGCAAATTAAGCAGGGACAATGCCGGTAAATCTTTGGCCCAGCTGTTTTTTGATAAAGAAAAGGGCGTTCGATTCAGTAGAAGGGAGTTTCATGTGGGGTTTTCCCACAGGGAAAGGGTTTTCCCCTCAAAATTTTGTAAAAAATGGTTGAAATTTGATCTATCTAAAAAAGGGAACGCAAAGGTGATTTGTGAATGATTATATTTCGGATCCCTTTCCCTTTGGGGGGGGGCCCCCTAGGCAGGGGTGCCCCCTTTTCCCCCCTCTGCTGTTTGCTCGGTTAGGGAAACCCCACTTTCAGTGCTCATTAATAGTGGCCCGGATATTGTGGATGGACAGGGGGCAGGCATCACAGAAAAAGTATCACTTTATGCAGAGGCCCCTTTTGGGTACTTGGCGGGACCCAATTCGCCCACAAAAGGGGTTTTGCGGGAAGTGGGGGAAATACATTTCCCTTCTTTTTTTTGGCCTGGGGGTAAATTGGGCCAAATCATTTGTTCAAATTCCCCAGTTGATGCCCTTTCTCGAGCTGTGATATCTCTAAAAATTCTGCTACCTGGGGTTTATGATTCTTAAAGACCCTTTAAACCGATTCTTTTTTAACTTGAATATTAACCCGTTTAATAAAGTTTCAGTTTGGAAGTTTAAAAGCCGGCGGGGGTTTTTACCAAACTTTGGAAATTTTGTTTTAAACTTTTTTAAAAAAAGGGCCCTATACTCCCAAATCCTGTTTCGTATAGCGCAGCACCACTTTCCATTCCTAAATCTCATTTTGTTTGGGGTAGCCCAATTTTACTAAAACCCCTTTCCCTTTTGGGAGGAACTAATCCCTAGTTTAAACCCAGACCCTATTTGGGGGCACCATGTAAAAGGGGGGTGTTTACTCTAAAAAAAGTTTTGGGTATGGATATTAGTCTCATTTTCAAAAATCATAACAGCATGGTGGATACTGCAAAATTGCAAAAAACCCGGGGGTGGTTTTGGGAAAAGCATTTTTTGGGTTGGTTCTTTTAAGAGGCTCTCCCTTAATTGGTATTAAGGAAGGGAAAACCCAAAAGTTTTTTCACCGAATTTTTTTTTAATTCAGCTAGGGAAAGAGATTTGTAGTGGTGTTTGGGTTTGAGATGGGGGGGAAGGGGGGTCTTTTTCTCCGTACCGCCTTTGGGGGAAAAATTTTTAGGCTCCCTGAGTTTACTGCCCCCTTCAAGATTTGAGTTTTGGCCCCAAATGGGTCTGGGGTTCCCTTTCATACAGTTGTTTTTTGAGGGAGAAATTTCGCCCCCTTGCAGCCCTTCAGAAAATCATCGCACCCTTTTGGAAATTACCTCCTTCAGCTTTTATCGTTATCTAAAAAACTTGGGCATCCCTGTGGTGTTCAATTTGGGGGAGGGAAGATATCATGGAATGGGGTCATTTTGGAAAATCGGCTGTAGGGGGGAAATTAATCCAAAAACAGTTTTCTTCCTTTTACAAGGTCATTATGTCTCGCCTTTGGAAAAATCTTTTGTGAAACGGCAGGAGGATATCTTGAGTTTAGAAAGGGTTTTCCCCAAGTTAACCTCAAAGGGCCCCTTTTACGGTTTTTAGCAAAAAGAGTTTTGAATTTATACATTGTAAGTGAATGCTAGGGTTTACTTTCCCCCCTGTTGGGGTTTTTTAACAGATGCATAAATTTTGCAGTGTTTGTTTGCACAAGATGCAATTTTGGCCCCGGGGTACGGGGTTCCCAAATGGTTTGGGAGTGCCCTGTTTCCCAATTTTTTTGGGTTTTAAGGTCCATCACTTATTAATAAAAGCGGGGCCTTCCCGGAGTATTGTTAGGTTTTGAGGTGGACCCCGCGGCCAACCGCGGGCCGATGGCGAAAGGGCCCACACCGGGGGGAGGGAGTCTAAGTGGGCCCCGGGGTATTCACCAAGGGCCCCCCGGGAAAGCGGGGTGGACTTGCTGCGGCGGGAGTCCCCCAGGGCACTACCCCTGGGGGGGCTTGCCCGCGGGGGGCGGCCAAGGGTAAACGAGGGACAGAATTTGGGAGTCAGGGTCGTTTGTCGGGGGGCAGGGAAGAAGGTCAGGGGGGGGCGGCTGGGTTTTGTGAAAGTAGAAGGCAGAAAGGGCGGGGAGGCGGGAAGGATCGTGGTTTGGTAAACGTAACAAAAGGGTTTTTTACAAAGGTAGGGGGGAGACAAGGCTTTTGGGAAAGCTTTCCCCAAAAAGGCATGAAACACAAAAGTCCGGGGAAAGGCCCCGGGAAGAGGCTGGGCTTAAAAAAGGAGCAGTGCCCGGCCCAAAAACCAATTACCGGCGCACGTCCCTTTAAATTCGACTGGCCCGGGGCCCCGGGGGCTCCCCAAAAAGGGGCGGCGGGCGCCCCGGCCCAAGGGCTGAGACGGACGGGGAAAGGGGCGGGGGGCCCGGGAAATCACTGGGGGCCCGGGCAGCGGGGAAAGAGCCCGGGCCCCGGCCCGAGGGCGGGGCGGGGGGCCGCTCCCAGTCCGGGGGGACGGATTTGCCCGCGACCCCGGGACGAGGGTTGCAGGGGCAACCGTTTCAGTACCCCCCCCTTGGGGCCCCCCCTTTCCCTTTTTTTAAGGGGGAAAATTTCTGAAAAAATGCGCGGGGCCGGTGTTTTTCCTCCGGCCCCCCCCACGTCTTTTCCCCCCGGGCCCCCGAACCCCTTTTCCCGTCCAAAATAGAAAAAAAACGTTTCCCTCTTGTTTCCCCCTCATACCCAGGATTTCTTTAAAAAACCACAAAAAACTTAAACTGCATACCACGACAAGGGGGTGGACTGCCTTTGAGAGAAAACGATTTTAAGGGGCCCGAGGTTTTGTAGCGAGACATGAAAAGGGGTTCGGGATACGCATGGTAGGAGGAGCCGGGGTTTAAGGCCACCGGGGTTTTTGCGTTAAGGACCCGAAGGGTCCTACCCAAAAAGGGGGGGCCCGTTTTTTTAGGAGGGGATTTTGAGGCGGACTTTTCGGGGGTGACACCCCCCTTTTCACCCGGGGAGAAGGAAAGGAAGGGGGGTTTTTCTTTTATCTTTTCCCCCCCCCGCGCCTTCATTTGGGTTTAGACCCCACGGGAGCCCCGGGGTTGGCGGGTCAGGGGGCCCCAAAAGGTCCCCCATGTCCCCGGGCCCGAGTGTCACAGCTGGGGGGCCTCGGATTTAGGAAAGCTAAAATGGGGGAGGGGTTTTGGGCGGGGTGGGGAAGCCGTAAACAACGTAAAAAGGGGAGGGAAACCCCCGGGTCTGACTCTTTGGGAATTTTACGAAAATTCCCCCCAAAGGGAATTTAAATTTGGCCCAGTCAAATTTTTCCGTGCAGACCGAAGTTTGGGAAAAGGAAAAATCCCAGAAATTGATTCACTCCTCCCCCTGGCCATTCGTCTGAGGGTGGAAAACCGAGGAGAAGTTTAAGGGTTCACCCGGAGTTTAGCCCCAAAAGGGGCCCCCCCCAGAATTTTTGAAACAAACTGCACCCCCCGATCAGAAAATGATTTGGAGAGGGAGACCGTGCAAAACGAAAAATGTGAGAAAAAATAGCTTTGGCCCGGCGCGGGGGCCCAAAAGGGGACCTGGCAAGGGAAAAAAAATTTTTCCCTTTTAGAAAACTGGTCAAACCAAACCCCCCCAACCCCAAAGGGATTACCAAAACGACGGGGGGAGGTCGGGGTTTTGAATTTAAACGCTACGTGAGACCAAATTTTCGTAGGGGGATGGGCATGGGTCAAAAAGACCTGCCGGGTTGTTTGGGGAGGGCCTTGTTGCGGGGCACAGGGGGTAAAAACCCTGGACGAACTCTTTTAAAAATTTCCCTTTGCGAGGTCCTCCACCAAAAGTAAACCGGGGGAAACAAAAAGGGAAAAGTCTTTTTGGGGGACCGGAAATGCCCGGGCCCAATCAGCGGGGCATGACCCCACTTCAGGATACGCCCCACGGGGGGGCGCAGGGCGGACATATGTCTTTCCCCCTGGGGGCGTTCCGGAGGAACAGGGCTGCGGGAAAGGGTTTCCCGGGGGAATTATTTTGCTCTGGGGGTCGGTTCTTCACCCCCAAGTCGGGGCACGGGGGGAGGGCATCTGCCTTTTACGTTTTTCCGGAGGGCGGAAATGAAAATTTAAAATTAAAACCCGGGGGAAGAAAGCGCCCCCTTTGCCTGGCGTTTGGGTTTAAATTTGCTGGGGGGAGGGGTTGGGGGTCCCGGAGGGTTTTATGATCCCAGAAGATAAAAAAATGGGTCCCCGGGCCCCTTCCAGCCCAAAAAAAAGCCATTTTTTTCCCCGGGCCATTTTTTTGGCTTAAAAATTCCCGGGTCCCCAATGGTGTAATTCCTTCCCCCTGTGAAAAAAGGTTTTTGAAAAAAACCACAAATGAAATGTTTTGCCCGTGGGCCCCTTTTTTCGTGAGGGGCTGCTCCAGCGCCTACCGTTTAGGCATCCCCATTCAAGCGGAAAAAGGGTTTCGTGGGGCCCCGGGCCCCACAGGGTGGACGCAGAGGGAAAGGCCCTTTTTTTCTTTGGGGAACGCTTCCCTCCCCCCCCTGGAAGGCCAGCTTCCGTGGATTGGGGTTCTTCCTCGTAAGGGCCAAATTTGGGGGCCCCCAGCGTGGAGAAGGGGGAATAAATGCTGGTAGAAGTTTTTCAGAACCCAGGAACCGTTGTAGGCCCACAGGCCCACTGGGGAGTGGGCCATTTTCAATACGGCTGGAAAATTGGGTGGGTCCCTCGTACCCCTTTTGGTCCGAAAAATATAACCCAGGAACGGAAGGGGACTTTATGGGAAAAAGGCCATTCCCTAATTTGGGATTTCAAAGGGTTTTGCTCCCTAGGGGCTGGGAGCACTTGGGGGAAAGGGGAAGGCTGAGTCTTTTAAAATCCCGGGGAGTATATCGGATGTCGTCCAGGAGACCTTTACAAAAGGTATTTGAGAAAAATCCCTGAAAAACATCCGTTAACGAAAAATCCTGGAAGACGGGGGCGGGGAAATTTCAAGTCCAAAGGCACACCAAAGGGACTCGAAATGGCCGTCTCTGGTGTTGAAGGGCCCTCTTCCACTATCGCCCTTTTCGGAAACCGGGCCAAATTGTAGGCCCCTCTCAGTCCGCTTTGGAAAAAACCCCTTGGGCCCCGTAGAAAAGGGGCGAATTTTTCCCCCATTTAAAAGGGGAGGGTACCGGGTTTTTTTACCGTTTATCTTGTTTTAGACCCCCGGGAGTCGATGCAGGGTGTAGGGGGGCCCTCCCTTTTTTTCCACCAAAAAAGAATCCTGCTCCCGCGGGAGAGGAGGACCCTTTTGAATAAATCCTTTCTGTTAATTTTTCCCCGGGTGTATTCAGAATGGCTTGAGTCTCAGCGACGGATAAGGGGGAGACTCTGCCCCCGAGGAGGCTGGTATCGGGCAGAAGACAATCGGGGGAATCATTTTGGGGCGATTTTGGCGGCAAGGTCTCTGGGTTGCTTTTTGGGGAAAAAAAAATCAGAAAACTCACGATATGACGCCGGGGAGACCCGCAAAAAGGTTTTTGACCGGGGACCGGAGAAGCGGGGAAGCACCCGGCAAAAGGGGCCACCCAAAAAGCGGGGACCGGAAATCTTTGGGCCCCCTCGCAAAAACTTCGCCCTCTGCCAGTCAAGCACCCGGGGCATTTTTTGCTTTCAAACCAGGAAGACCCCAAAAAGGGAATTTGGGGGGGAGGATGACCGGGGGTTTTAAAACCTAGAATTTACAGTCTCTTTTATGCAGTGCTCCCAATTTGAAGGAACAGTGGCCCCCCGTCGGTTTTAACCCGGGCTTAGTCGCTGAATTCCCCAAATGACGGAGGAGATGGATAGGGGTTTTCCCCCAGGGGGAAACCAAAGGGAAGATGGTGTCGAGACACCAAAAGGCAGCGTCCCCAAGAAATTCCCAGCCCCAACCGGAAGTCCCCGGGAAAGGGTGAAGCTTGAAAGTGGGTTTCCCCTTTTCCCGGGTGACCAGGACGGGTATGTTCAGAAAAGAGGAGGGGGGACTGCAAACCCCAAGGGGCCGCCTTCTCCCACCCTTGCCTTTTTGCGCTTTCCCCCCCGGCCCCCCGGGGACGGAGTAAAGCAACCCCCGAGGAGATGTTCAGGGCTGCCACCCGTTGAGACCCCCAAAGGGGTTTTCCCCTTTCGCCGTTTTGGTTTTTGTTTTCCCGCGGAGTCAGGTGGGCTCTATCCCCAGGGGATGGCCTCTTCCACGGGTGGGTGGGAAGGGAAACTGTGGAGGCCGTTTGAAACAACCCGGGGAGGACGGGACAAAACGGCGTGGTAGGAAATGGTTTCTTCTTTTTGGCGGAGTCCCCATTCCCCTCTTTAGAAGCGGGAAACAAACCGGTTTTTTTTTTACCCCAAAAAGGATGACTCGCTTTGAACGTTTTTGGTCCCCGGGGGGCGGTCATCCTTAACTGGCTGGAAAAAGACCCTTTTCCGAATGGGGCTGCCCAACCGGCCCGAATCTTTTCCCAAACCAGCTCCGGGTTCAAGGGGGTGCGGAAAAATTTCACGGCGTAGTTCCCCCCACGGGGGGCGTTTTCCCCTTTTTGCAGGGTTTAACAGGGCGGTTCCGGGGACCCAAGGGGCGGGCCGGGTCTTCGGGAAAACACTACGAATTCCCCGTAAAAAATGTCCCCAAAAATCCAAGGGCGTGACCAGTTGCCCGGTTCCCCCCGAGTGGGGGCGCCCAGGGCCCGGGCTTTACCCCAGAGGAACTGACCCCCGAAGGCCCACCTTGGATCTTTCCCCAAGGGAAAAAAACCAGCCCAAAGTTCCACATGAAAGGGAAAACACTGGGTATTTAAGCCCCCGCAAAAGGGTTAGGGTCCCCTCGAACTTTTGGGGCATGGGCCAAGCGAGCCCTTTGGACCAACTGTTTGGGGGGGGGGGGGACTGTCACGGGGGGAACCACTGCAGCCCACTGCTGCTGCTGAGTGGCCCATGTGCTGCTTTCATCATGGGGAGGCTGCCCCAGCTGCTGTGCTTGCGGCGTGAAAACTGTTTTTATTTTTTGACCCCCGAAAAGGTTGGGATATTTGGGGGACGCTCGGCCCAAAAGGGCGCCCCTTGGGGGGATCCCTGGGCCCGGGCTTTTCGGTTTTTCGGTCTTTAGGTGGAAACCCCTGGACCAACCCGGAAAGGGGTTTTGGGGTAAAACCCACCCCCAGGGAGGGGGTCTAAGTGGGTTTCCCCCGGGATTCCCAGAGCCCGCCGCAAAGCCGGGGTGGGCTTTCTTTCGGCGGGAGTCCCCCAGGGGCACTACCATGGGGGGCTTGCCCTGCGGGGGGGGGCCCAAAGGGTTTGGCGAGGTACAGAAAACGGCAGTCAGGCCCCGAGTCGGGGGAAAAGGCAAGAAGGGAGGCAAGGGGGCTGTGGTTCGTGAAGTAAGACAGGCAGAAGGTCAGGGAAGGGGGCAAGGATCGTTTGGACGGTAAACGTAAGCAAAAGGGTTCGGGACCCCGGTAGGGCGAGACAAGGCCTTTTGGAAAGCTTTTCCCAAAAGGCCATGACACTTAAAAATCCGGCAAAGGCCCTGGGAAAAAGGGGTGGGGTAAAAAAGGAGCAGTGCCCCCAAAAAAAAAAAAACAAAAAAAAAAAAAAAATTTGAAAAAATGGGCCAAAAAAAAAAAAAAAAAAACCCTTTCCGGCGCAAATTCCCTTTTAAATCTCAGATTTCCGGCCGGCCGCGCGATCCCCAAAGGGCCGGGGCCGCGCACGCCGAGAAAGAACGAGACGGGGGGGGAGGAGCGAGGCCAGGGAAGTCACTGGGGAAACCCGGGGAGCGGGTGAGCGGGCCCCGGACCCGAGGTGCGGGACGGGGCGCCGCTCGGGGGGGTCGGGGGACGGGTGCGCCGGGACCCGGGGCGAAAGGGGGCAGGGGGATCCGTGACAGTATGTTTATTGGGTCTGGTGAATGAGTTGATTCCTACCAAATTTTAAAAACAGATCTATAGACTACTGATGTATTACGCTAGGAAGTCCATTCTTTTGAATTGGAAACCTCCCAAGAAGCCATCTACTGTATCTCCCACTGGATTCAACTAATTAATGAAGACTTATCATTATACAAACTCACTTTCACAGCAAAGGGGTGTTCCCGAAAGTTTTGATCTCATTTGGGATTTGTGGATAAGTGCACAAACAGTGGGTAGATGTGCACTAGCGGAGTGGCCTAAAGCCTGACTATGTTTCTGAGTGAATGTGTGTATACTTGTTGTCCTTTTTCTGGGTGTTTGGGAGGTATACAGTGTCAATATCTCTGCATTTATATGAATCCTGAAAGACTCACAAGAGAAATTTATGTCTCATGTATCTGATCTACTAGTTGGACTTTACGCTGAGTGGCACAACCTGGATGGATTGAAATCCTTTAATGTGTTGTGGGTTTACTGCAAAGCTTTAATATTACTCCTATATTTGTCTTCCTTGCTGATGTGGGGATGGTACTGTGTACTTCTGTATTTGGGGTCCTGTTTTTGTTGTATGCCTTTGTTGATTGAAAAGAAACAAAAATAAAAACTTAAAAAAAAGTGCTGGGGATAAAGACAAAAAACAAGGAAAGAAGGGGGAAAAAAAGGGAAGGTGGGGGGACAAGCACAATCTAGTGTAGTAACTAGTTACAAGTGATAGTACAGACAAAAATAAACCATAGATGCTCACATGGATGTACATTTTATGATACAACTAACTTAAACACGTATTTGTAACCACCAGCAGCTGATGCTCCAGTTCACAGAGATCCGCAAGCAGGAGAAAGCAGATATAGTAAATCCTTTGATGAGAACGAGGAAATCATGAAGTTTCATGCGCTTCGTGTAGGTATTAGTTCCAATCTATACAGTTTAAACATGACACTAGAATCCTAATAGTAACATATGTGTTGATGTTTATTATAACAAAAACTAACAGTAGATGTTAGGCTATGTTCACACGGCTTAATTGCGGGACGTAATTCCGCCCCGCAATTACGCCGTGTGGACGGGGGGCGGGGCGGGAGCGGGGGATTAAGCAGGGGGCCGGCACTTCGCCGGCCCATAGACTATCACTGCTAGCGGCACGTATACGCCGCTAGAAAAGTGGAACATGTCAATACTCCCCGCCCGGCGGCTTCGCCGGGCGGGGAGAGGGAACATAATCCATAGTTCTCTATGGAACTGTGAATTACCGTAATGAATGGGCCGTTTTCGGCCCGTAATTGGCGCACTTCGGCGCGTAATTACGGACCGAAATACGGCCCATTTTAAGCGTTTGAACATGACCTTACAGTGTATAGAGATCAAACGCGTTTCATGGGCTCCTTAGCACGCTTCCGCAAGTGAATTCTCCAATGGGCAACAGAACAGGTTAAATTCATTTAAATGAACAGTGCCGTCTTAGTGTCAGATCGAGACGCTCTGGGAATGGCAAATCGCCTCTCACAATACAATAGAACACAGCAAATTCCACTTTAAAAATCAATAATAAAGTTAGTTCTAGTATACATTTCATATATGTAAACCAGAGTAACATATTGAATTGTAATATACTAAAAAAAAACCTTTATATTTAAAAGAACAGTGGAACAATGGTAAAAAAGTAATAGAGAAAAAGGGAGGAGTATTATCCTCCTTAGAAAAAAGAATAAAGGAAGAGACCGATCTCATCGATAAATAACCTTAGATAAAAAGGAATATTAAAAGAATTATGTACTTTGTTACATGTAGAACATAATGAAAACGTGGTTTAAAAAGAGAATCGTGGCTTATCAAGATCACAGTATGAAGCTGACATAGAATCACAGAAAGGTGTTACTAAGCGTAACAGAGCTGAAAAAGCCAAACTCAAATCAGTTAAATGGAATGGAACAGTGAAAAAAAAGGGCT
>JAODAL010074567.1:0-14319 GCA_025379985.1 Phyllomedusa bahiana
CCCCGGGTGGCTCCGTCATCTTTAAACGGTAAAAATGCCCTTATGAGAGCAAAGAAAACATCGTACTGAAGAGAGTGCGGAAGCGGAGTGTGAGGTAAGACCCCACCCTTCCTCAGTACACAGTCAAGACCTGGGTGCGCTTGCCCTCCTTGAGTGGGACCAATTGGCTTCACTTGGAAAATACGGTGGTTAAGTTTCCTGTTCCCCCCAGGTTGCCCTTTTTCTTGCTTTTTTTTCTCATTTTACTAACTGCGGAGGAAATTGTCCTGTTCTTTGTTCTGTCGTGCTCCTTCCCCTGTCCCTGAAAAACCTACTTTGGGTCAAGTTTCTGTACTTCCTTGTACAATTAGGGGAATTTTTTACCAGCTTTTTTTGTCCATGCAAGTTTTTTAGTAGTTTAATTCTAGAAAACACATTTTTAAAATAGGTGGAATCCAAAATTTTTTTGTTTTCTTTTTAAATTGTATTAAAGGGGTTGTCTCAATACAGGGATTGTAGCTATTTAAAAGATCTTGCAAAAAAAAGTCATTTGAAAGTATGTGTCCATTAACAGTGTCATACCTATTCCTTTTTTTGACAGAACCTCCCCCTTTGGGCCCATCTTAAACAATTGTGAAGAAAAAAGTCTGTTAGAAACAACATTTTTTTTTAATAGGACCTTAGTATGGCATTCACGCAAAATGCCCCCAAAAAATTCAAAACATGACCCTTGGCCATTTTGACAATTGTAAGAACAAATGTCTGTTAGAAAAAACAGTTTTTGAATAGGACCCAAAGTGTTGCTGCTTTCAAAGCACATGCCCCAAAAATTAAAAAATGTTTTCTCACCCACTGTTAAAAATTGTGGGGGAGAAACCCACTTAAAAGCCACATTTCTTTTTTCCAAAGGACCATGATTATTGCTTATCCCAGAACATGCCCCCAAAAAATTAAAAAAGTTTCTCAGCCATTTTAAAAATTGTGAGGGAGAAATGCCAAAAAAACCACATTTTTTCCAAAGGCCATGTTAAAACTGTATCTCACAGCAACATGCCCCCCAAAAAAATTAAAAATTATTTTTTCAGCCACTATTAAAAATTGTGATGGAAAATCCCACTTAAAGCATTTTTCTGTTCCAAAAGGGGCCCATGTTATAGCTGTTCTACGCAACATGACCCCAAAAAATTAAAAAATTTTAAAGAAAAATTAAAAATTGATGGAAAAATTGCCCAAACTAAAGCCAAAAAGGGCAAAGGAACCTGAATGGGGTTTTCAGCCTACCGAAATGTCATTTTAAAAAAAAAGTTTTTTAAGAGGCCATTTCTGTTTTTAAGAGGAAAGTGAAGTAGACCCGGGAAATAATCGGGGACTCGGCAATTGGGGGGCCCCAACATCACAGAGATCTGCTGATTCATCTTGTGAAAGTAAAAGACCACATTATTGTGGAAAGCCGGTTCTTTTTCGTAATGGATCCTCCCGTGTGCTAAGGTCCGTCAGATATACGTGGCTTGGGCAGGGGGCAACACCTCTATGGCGTGGCGAGCAGTCGGGCCCTTTTTCCATTTTGGTACCCAAAGTCTTTGGTTTGGAAAAACATACAAAAACATCGGTGTTGAGAGCAGTAGTCGTGCCATGTTTAAGCTGTTCGGTGTGTTGGATGTTGCCTGCATTGCATGCGTTGGTGAGGTGGTAAATAAAGATTTCAGAGGTACCCATTAGGTTCTGCCACCTTGCCGCTGCTGCCGTACGGCACTTTGGCACTCTAGCTGTCAGTCAATGTTGTTCCACCGGGCATTTGGGAATGTGAAGCAGAGCAACGATGTTCCAGTTATCATCAGCAAGGTCTCCATTTCTGCATTTTCTCTCTATTTGGGTGGGGGAAAGGGAAAATGCTGAGTTTTTTTTGTACCGGGGACCCCCGGGGGGTGGCCCCCAGTAACGTTGTTCTTTGAGGCCTTTAAAGCGAGGATTATGTTTGGGGGAAATGGGGCATCCAAGCTCATGTGAGGATGGAGCCTTTATTTTCCCCAACCTTGGGTCGAGGGGATACAAACGATCTTCCTCATTTTTCTCCTCCCCTAAAATTTGCGCCAACCTCTTTTCCCAAACAGGGACGCGGTAACGTCGGGCCCCGGGAAAACCTCCCCCTCCCTCGCTTTCCGGCACACTTTAACACAGCCCCGACTTGCCTCAGATGATGCCCCTGAAAGCTCATGCGCCCCCCTTGCATAGCCCGGACCCGAACCCCAGCCCAATAAGACCCATAAAATGGTAAACGTCGCCTTTGTGGATTCGACGGGGAAAAAAAAGGCTCCCTGTTTCGAACTTTGGGCCCTTCCTCCCCCCGTCCTGGGGGGCCCGTTGTTTCAGAGTGTCCCAAAGACGTTCCAGAAAAAGATCACCCCAATGCTCATGCTGACAAGGGTTTCCCCATGACTATTTTTGGGGGGCTTTTTCAAAACTGGCAAGGAGGTGCAGAGCTCTTTCACCTGCCTCCACTCTCGGTGGCTCAACACCCCCAGGTCCCCCCCCCCCCCCCCCCCCCCCCCCCCCCCCCCCCCCCCCCCCCCCCCCCCCCGCCCCTTTTTCAGGCCAGTTCCTTCGTCGCGTAAAGGGATTGCGCTGCCCACAATCGCTGGAGCTGTGGAGGGTGGGAAATTCCCGCGTGTTGCCGAACCCCAAAGAGGGTTGAAGGAGGCCAAACGACCGGCCCAAGCAGCCAGGGGGACAAAGGGTCAAACGGTTGGAAGAGCAACTCAGACCTGAGCCCTTTCCTCAGCAGATCCAACCCGGGTTTGCTTTAGAAAATTTTTTGGGCGGCAAAGGTTTATGACATGTGCCAGGCAAGGGATGTCTCCGCCTACCGATCTTAAGGGGGGCCAGCAATTTTGCCCCTTTCCACACCACCTTGCCTGGGCCAAGGTTCTTGTCACCCGCCAGCGCCGGTCTCGTTTCGGAGGGGCCGTCCACGCTCCCTGACCTGTGGGGACGGTCTCCCAAGACAGATTCATTTCAAAACCGGCTGTTTCTCTGGGCACGTGATCACCAAGGACCTTGGGGGGGAAAAGCCCTGCACCCCCCTGGGTTTTGAGAGGTCGCCGAGCCTAGGGGCCACCTCACCCACAGAGAATTACCACTAAAGGGGGCGTCACGAGATATGGGCCTTGGGCCCTGTTACTAGTCCATTTTCGGGGGGGGGGGGAGATGGACTTTTTCCGGCCCCGATGCGAAAAAGCGCTTGAAAATTTTTTGTGACACGTGGCTGGCCCGGGCAGGGACGGCTTTTCTGCTCGGCATCTGGTATTGGCGGACAGGCAGTCAAGGGCCATCGATGTGGCGAACCCATCTGTGTCCCAGCACGGAAAGCAACGATTTCCAACGCAAAAAGCCTGGCAATGAAAGCACATTCAGGCTTTTGCATTGGATGTTTGGGTTTGGCTAGACAGGCTGCTGTAACGGCGTGCAGTCATCAAACTGGCGGAAGCGAGCAGGGGTAGGATGGGTCTCTGGTGGTGCTGCGTGTACTCGCACGCGACGGTTGAGGCTGAAGCCGAGACGCTGACCCAGATCATGACTCTGAGAGACAAGGCAGCTGAGGAACGCTTGGTGGTGGTGGAGGAGGAGGCACGACAGAGGGTGTGGACAGTGGTTGGAAG
Source organism: Phyllomedusa bahiana (assembly GCA_025379985.1). Taxonomy (NCBI): domain Eukaryota; kingdom Metazoa; phylum Chordata; class Amphibia; order Anura; family Hylidae; genus Phyllomedusa; species Phyllomedusa bahiana. The sequence goes on from JAODAL010074567.1 coordinate 3,636, forward strand.
CCCGGCGTCGGTTGGCCTTTCTTTTTGGCCAACTGTATGCCTCCTTTTCAACTCATGCATTCGCTGCATGTGACTACACATTTGGTGGTGGTTAACCACCTAAGATTTCTTGCCTCTAGCTTATGCGTTATACGGCAAAGGCCGGCATATGACGCTGGGTGAATCAGAGGCTTGCTCTCAAAGACAAGGCACAGCTTAGAGGTCCTTGACACTTTTTTTGACGGCGATAAGCGAGGACTGGTTACCGCAGACCCTAAGGCTGGCGGAATCTCTCAGCGGACTGCGACAACCGCCCTCCCTCCACCCTTTTTTGAGGACGGGACCCCCGTATTGACACTACCCACGTCTTCCTCCTCGTCCAGTGAATGCAGCCTCGAAGCAAATTCTGCTGAAAAGACCACGGTGGATCCGCAATGGTCGACATCATCATCCATCAACACAGTGACTCGTCGCCCTGACATCTGCATCCAGGAGCTGCGGGCTACAAGCCAGAGGGACATGCAAGGCTTTGCCGACCGCCCGGGAATTTCTTGCACGATTGACCGCCTTCCATATTCCTCCTCTGATGGCAAATGAGTATCTGGGCGACAGAAGCAGAGAACTAAATCATCTCTTTGGCCCTTGATCTTTAACATGCCTTCTGACCCCAACCGCATTTTGTCATCTAAGAGGTCTCAGAAAATAGATTAACCACAGAGGTGGGTACCCGAGTTTGACATTTGGGCGCCATCGCTTCATGTTGGAACTGCAAGCTGATGATGCTGATGACAACATTTGTGGCATGTGACTGGGAGACGAGAGAGGTAAGACTGCTGATGCAGATTGCATTAACCACTGAAGAACAGATTGGCGACGCTGTTTGTTACTACTGAGATTCACAGGGCCCTGACCCTGCGATGACAGGCCTGACGGTCCCTCGCAACCGACCGATCCCTTCTGGCATGCGTGTTGTCCGCCAGCCACTGGAAGGACACCTCTCCTTCGTACCTCACCATCCATGTTCTAACCCCCCTCTTTGCTCGCTTACCACCTGAATTTTGCTCCAGTGTTCAGAAAAGATAAAACATTTAAACGGTTTGGCAAAGAGTTTGGAAAGTCCTCTTTTATAGAAGGCAAATCACAAGGCGCTATCTCAAACCCCTCAAACCCAAAAAACAATCGCTGGATTCAAATTTAAGTGCCAAGGTACCATCTATCAACAAAGCTGGCCTGGAGCCAAAGTGGAAAAAAAACACGTACTGAAGTGTATATGCATAATAAAAGGTATTTTTGACCCTATCAATACACCTGTGGTGACTACAAAATTGCTGGAATTAAAATTTAAGTGCAGGTACCTTTATCAACAAAGCTTTGATTGACCAAAAGTGAAAAAAAAACACCTATCTGAAATGTATCACAGGATCAATAAAAATGCGTTTTTTGGCACTATCAATACCCTGTGCGACTACAAAATTTGGCTGTAGTTCAAACTTAACTGAAGAGTGGCTCTATGAAAAGCTGGCCTGCGCCAAAGTGACACACAAAAAAACACGTAACTGAAATGTATACAGATAATAAAAGGAATTTTTGTGGCACCTATCATACATCTGTGTGACTACAAATTGCAGATTCAAATTTACAACTGCAAGAGTGTTTATGAACAAAGCTCGGCCTGCGCCAAAGTGAAAACAACACGTTATCTGAAATATGTATACGGATAATAAAAGGTAATTTTGCACCTACATACACCAGTGGTGACTACAAATGCTGGATTCAAATTAAGTGCAAGGTAGCCTCTATGAACAAAGCTCTGGCCTGCGCCAAAGTGAAAAAAACAACGATCTGAAATAGTATACGGCGATAATAAAAGGCATTTTTGGCACACTATCAATACACCTGTGGTGACTACAAAACTTGCTGGATTCAAAGAATTAAGTGCCAAGGTGTTCTAATGAACAAAGCTCGCCTGCGACAAATAGAAAAAAAACACGTATCTGAAATGTATCGATAATAAAAGGTATTTGGCACCTATCAATACACCTGTGGTGACTACAAAATTGCTGGATTTCAAATTAAGTGCAAGGTATCTCTATGAACAAAGCGGCCTGCGCCACAGAGAAAAAACACGTATCTGAAATGTATACGGATACACTAAAAGGTATTTTTGCACCCTCCCAATACACCTGTGGTGATACAAAATTGCTGGTTCAAATTTAAGTGCAAGGTACCGTTATCAACAAAGCTTGACCAACCAAAAGTGAAAAAAACACCTATCTGAATGTATACGGATAATAAAATGTTATTTTTTTGGCACCTATCAATACACCTTGGTGACTAGCAAATTGCTGGATTCAAATTTAACTGCAAGGTGGCTCTATGAACAAAGCTGGCCTGCGCAAAGTGAAAAAAACACGTATTCTGCAAAAAATAGAGTACCGGATAATAAAAAAGGTATTTTTGGCACCTATACAATACACACCTGTGGTACAACAAAATTGCTGGTTCAATTTAACTGCACAGGTAACTCTATGACAAAAGCTGGCCTTGCGCCAAAGTGAAAAAAACACGTATCTGAAATGTAAACGATAAAAAAATGTATTTTTGGCACTATCAATAACACCTGTGTGACTAAAACAAAAATTGCACTGGATTCAAATTTAACTGCAAGACACACCTTCTATGAACAAAGCTGGCCTGCACAAAGTGACAAAAAACACCTATCTGAAATGATACGGATAATAAAAGGTAGTTTTGGCACCTATGAAATTCACCTATGGTGACACACAAGAGATGCTGGAATAAAATTTCTCATGCAAGGTTGCTCTAATGAACAAAGCTGGCCTGCGCCAAAGTGGAAAAAAAAACACGTATCTAAAATGCATAAACGAGATAATAAAAAGGTATTTTTTGGCACCTACTCATCCACCTGTGGTGACTACAAAATTGCTGGATTCAAAATTTAAAGCCAAGGTAACCACGCTACACACAACAAAGGCTTGGACGAACAAAGTGAAAAAACACACTCACTCTGAAATCAATAAACGGATATAAAAGTAGTTTTGGCACGCTATCGTCACCTGTGGTGACTACAAAATTGCTGGATTTCAAATTTAACTGCACAAGGTGGACATCTATGTACAAAGCAAGCTCACCAAAGTGAAAAAAACACGTATCTTCAAAAATGTAATAAACGGAAATAAAAGGTATTTTTTGGCACTATCAAGTCACCTGTGGTGCTTACAAAATTGCTGGATTCAAAGTTTACATGCAAGGTGGCTCTATAACAAAGCACGTCCCTGCGCCAAATGCAACAAAAAAAACACGTAAATCTGAAATGTATAAAAACGATAATAAAAAGGTATTTTTTGGCACCTAATCAACATAAAACCTGTGGTGACTACAAAATTAGCGTGGATGCAAATTTGACCTGCAAGGTGGCTCTATGAAATAAACACAGCTGGCCTGCGCCAAAGTGGAAAAAAACACGTATCTGAAACTGTCTCACGGAATAAGAAAAGGTATTTTTGGCACCTATCATTACACCTTGGTGACTAGATACAAAATTGCTGGATTCAAATTTAAAGGGCAAGTACCTCTATGAACAAACAGCTGGCCGCGCCAAAGTGGAAAAAAAACACGTATCTGAAATGTATACGGGATAATAACAAGGATTTTTGACCATACAATACACCTTGGTGACTACAAAATTGCTGGATGCAAATTAACTGCAAGGTGGCTCTATGAACAAAACTGGCCCCCACTGCTCCAAAGTGAAAAAAACACGTATCTGAAATGTATATGGAAATAAAAGGTAGTTTGGCACCTATCAAATACACTGTGTACGACTACAAAATTGCTGGACACTTCAAAATTTAGGGCAAGTAACCCACATGTACAAAGTCTGGCCTCGCCAAATGACAAAAACACGTATCATGAAATGTATAACGGAAAATAAAAAGAGGTATTTACGGCAACCTATCAATACACCTGTGGTGACTACAAAATTGAAGCGGATTCAAATTTAACTGCAAGTGGCTCTATGAACCAAAGCTGGGAATGCGGCAAAGTGAAAAAAACAAGTATCTGAAAATGTATACGGATAATAAAAAGGTACACACTTTGGCACCTCTCAATAAACCTGTGGTGACTACAAAATTGCTGGATTCAAACATTTAAAGTGCAAGGTACCTCTATCACAAAGCTTGACTGACAAAAGTGAAAAAAAAAAAAACACCTAAATGAACAGTATACTGCTAATAAAAGTGAGTTTTTTTGCACCTAACCAATAGACATGCAGTTACTAGAAAAAGATCTTAATCCTAATATAAGTTTCACTCTGCGCCAACATCCAAGTAATATATTCAACATAAAACTGTTAATACAATAAAGCTAGTGCAAAATGCCATGTCTGCGAAGCTAAGTCTGAGTGCACAATATCCAGTATCCTTTAAAGACACGTTCTGTGTTCGAACCTGGCCCCCACACCCCGCTCCTCCCCAGTGACTTACAGCGGTAGATGCTTCCTTTAAAATTCCTCAGCCTAACACCTAAAAATCTTCAAATCTCTGATCTACCTAAGTTCAAGGTGTCACACTAAAAGTAACTGTCTCTGTGAACAAAACACAGCAATAATTTCGCTGAGCAGTTTGCAACAGAGGAAGAGCGCAACGTCCTACTCCATTGAGATACTGACACACAAAACTGATCACAAGAACAGAAGCGACGCTGTTTCCCCCTTTATACAAAAAAAGGGGTCTAAAACGAGGTCATTGATTTTTTTTTCCAGCCATAGCAACCAACACATCCCCAGTCATGACGTCGGCAACACACATCTCACCCTGCTCTAGTTCTTGTAAGCTGATTTGCTGGCCTCAAAAAGACAGGAAGCACCGAAAATGCGCGATATTAATAGATTATGCACAGATTTTAACTAAATTATCGTGTGATCCTAAAAATCTAGATCAACATAAAAAACCTACGCCTATTTCAACCTTTGCATAAAACGATCAACACTACTTATGATCCCTATTTATTGTCTCTCTCTTTTATCACTGCTTTGACTGTCCTTTATTTTTGTTGTACAGCTTTTCTCTGGGTTTATCTCTCATCCTTATTTACAGCCTTTGTGTTATATTCTATTTTTCACTTATTTTATTCTGACTTTTGTAACCTTCTTTTCCCTTAAATTGTATTTCATAAGCCTTTTTTTTTAGTTGTATTAATAAAAATAATGTTATAAAGTTACTATCCTCATTCTAACACTGTAGATTGAGAAATCACTTACATTCTAATGCCCCATTCACATCATGTTTTGGGACAATGTGGCAGATTTATCAAGTCAGTTGCACCAGAATTCCAGCTCAATTTGCACCAAAATACAGTTTTTCGCCACAGATGCTTCTGCGCCTCGCCCGACAAAGGGGCGTGGCTTCATGAAAGGAGCGTGGTTTCACTGAAAGGGGTGGCTTAAATGAGACAAAAAATGTGACAGAATTTTGTCGCAGTTTCTGGTGTAAAAGTAAGCCAACTTAATTGTGGTACAAACCCTAAGACTAGACAGCTCCTAACCTGCGCCAGGTTTATCAACACTATGATAAATATGGGGCATTATAAGACTGTCTAGTCTTGTATGCCTAATAATAGTTTAATATCACTCTAAAATATATAAAATATATCATTGAAAATTGGAGCAATTTGTAGCACAGAATTAAAAAACCCATCAGGACCCAGCCTGTTTTGCACCGTTCCTGAACACAGCCATTTTAAATCTGCAAATGTCCAATTATGTGATAATAACTTTGACACACTTTTAACCTAGCCATGTGGATTCAGAGATTGTTTTTCCTCCGTGACACATTGTGCTTTAAGTTCAGTAAAACTTTTTCATACAATCCTTGTTTGTTTTGTAAAAATATCAAAATTTCATTGAAAATTCTGGAAAATTTGCGATTTTGGAAAGTTGCAAAATTTCTGCGTGCAAGAACAATAATATTCCCCCCACAAAATATTTATAACTAGCATCTACCATATGTCCACTATAAGTTGGCAATCATTTTTTTAAATGTCTTTTTTTTTTTTAAGACATTAGGGGGCTTATAAATTTAGTATTAATTTCTCACATTTTCAAGAAAAATTGCAATAAAAATTTTTTTAGGGACCACTCCAGTTTCTGATGTGCTTTGAGGGGCCTGCATATAATACCCCCATAATGACACCATCTGAGATAACTAGACCCCTTAGGGGGGGGGGGGGGGGGGGACGTAATTTTACAACACTAATTTAGAGGAAGTTTGATAACCCTTTATGATATTTCACAGAAATTAAAGTAAATGGAGGTAAAATTTCAAACTTTCACTTTTTTTGCGAGATTGTTTCAATATTTATCCATTATTCACTGGAAAACAGTAAATGTGACGAGGTAAATGCAACTTAATAATCAATTCTCCCAGGTCTGCCGTTTTTTAGAAGATATGCCATATGTGGCCCTAGTTCATTATTGGCTCAACCATAAGCCCAGAATAGAGAGCACCTACTATACTCTGGGTCTCATTTTCAATATACGATTTTTATTATAGGCGCATTTCAGTTAGGGGACACCCTAGGTGCTAAAACTTAATAACAACCCCTAATAGACCAAATACATAAATTGGAAACTACAATACCCCTTAAGGAATATACCAGGGGTGCATTGAGTATATAGACCCCACACGTGGATTCACAATATTTTTTAGCATAAGCTGTGAAAATTAAAAAAACATTTTTTCCAATAATATGCATTTAGGCTTAAAATGTTGCATATATACAAGGAATCCTGGAAAAAAGAACCCTAAAACTTTGTTAAGCAATTTCTTCCCAAGTTCGGCAATACCCTACAGTGGTGTAAACTGCTGCTTGGGCGCATATCAGGGCGTATAATCGAGGGAGGCGCTATTTGGCTTGGAACGCAATTTTGGTGGGGCCATGTCGCATCTCAAAGGACCCCAAAGTAGCAGAACAACTAAAACCTTCCAGAAGTCGCCCCATTTTAGAATCACACCCCACCCCCTCAGGGATTCTCATCTAGGGATGTATTCAGCATTTTTAGGCACAACAGGTGTTCCAATTTTTTTTTAGCATGGGCCATGAAAATGGGGGGGGAAAAGGCAGTTCGGTCATTGTTTTTTGAGTTTCAATTTTACAGCATTCGCCGTGCATGTAAATGATTGTGATACTTTACTATGGGGTCGTACAATTACAATGATATAGATTTTATATAGTTTTTTTTTTCTGTTTTATTACTTTTACAACAGTATAAATAACGTCCTATAAAAAATTGCGTTTTTATGTTGTCCTATTCGACAGCCCATTAACTTTTTATATTGCTGTGTGCAGAGCTGAGTATGGGCTGTTTTTGCGGGATGAGTTGAAGTTTTTTATTGTACCATATGCGGAGCATATGATGCGATGTTCGACTTTTAAAAGGTTTTTGTGAGATGTTTTGAACAAAATACAGCAATCTTGGTAGTGTTTTTTATTTTTATTTATAGCGGTCACTGTACGGTATAATGACATGGTAGCTTTACTCATCCGGTCAAACAATTACACCTGTTACCCAATTTGTAATATTTTTTTATTTTTACTACTTTTATAACAATAAAAACTCTTTTATTCAACCAGGAAAATACGTTTTTTGCATCGCAAATCGAAGACCTTAAACTTTTAATTTAACTGTGCTTGAGCTGTAGTAAGGACTTGTTTTTGCAAGAAGTTGACGTTTTTATTAGTATCATTTTTGGGGGAACAAGGCTTTTGATCCGCTTTTAAATCCATTTTTTGGAGGCCAGGGGAAGAAAATACTGCAATCCTAGTAGTGTTTTTTATTTTATTTTTAACGGCTCACCATGCAGTAATCCGTGATAAGTTACTTTACATCTTTGGGTCGCTACGATTATGGCGATACCCTATTTATATAGTGTTATTTTTTTAAGCTGAAGCACTTTAAAAAAAAAAAAGAAAAGTGTTTTTAGTGGGTAAAACAATATTTTATGCATCGCTATCTTCTGAGAGCTATACATTTTTTCTATTTTCCGTAACAGAGCTGTATGAGGACTTTTTTTTGCGGATAAAAACTGACGTTTTAATGGTACAGACTTGGCGTTTTATAGGAGTTTTGATCACTTTTTTTATCCATTTTATGTGCTGCGGGATGAACATAATCTTTATTCTGATGAATTGTTTTTTTTGTTTTTTTTTTTAACGGCGTTCACCGTACGTAAATTAACATGACATATTTTATAGGGCAGGTCGTTACGGCAACGCGGCGATACAAATATGGGTACTTTATTTATTTTTGATTCATTTTTGGGGCGATTGGCGTTTGTAAGGGGAAAAAGGGCGTGTACTATTTTTATTTTTATTTTTTGTGTTTGTGTTTTACATGTTTTTTTCACTTTTTACTTTTTTTTTCACTTTTTCACACGTTATTTTTTTACTTTTCCCATAGGGGATTGAATGAGAATCTTTAGATCGTCTCTCATTCAATAGGAATCCATACATAGCTTTTGCTATGACTGGTTCCTATGGTACTGTCAGTCACTGATGCCGGTCATGCCCACAGGGCCACGGCCGGCGTCGAGACGTCCATAGACAACCCGGAAGCATTTCTCTGCCCTCCGTGTTCTGTAGGAGGCAGGAGCTGCACGATGTGCCCGATCCCGTGCGCTGCTGCCGCCGACAGAGACGCAGGAGGAGCAATCTCCTCCCTGCGTCTCCTCTTAATTATTGCGACCACGAGCCGTCGCGTGATTAGGGGTTAACCGGCCCCCACGCGGGTGATCCGGGGTCGGGGCCGAACGCTGCGGATTTCAGCTGTAATAATACACTGACACCCCCGCCGATCGCCGCGAAAACTCTGCCTTAGAGTTTCGCGCGAGTCCTCAGGACGTATCCATACGTCCAGAGGTGCGTGAACCCCCAAACCACCCTGGACGCTATGGATACGCCAAGTCGTGAAGGGTTAAAGAGTACCTATCACCTCCACACAAACACACAAAATATCATAGTTAATGAAATTCTTAGACATTTATTCCAATACATGTCATTAGCAATGCAGAGGCTTAGTGTCATTATTAGAGGGAAACAAATCTATATTGCACTTTCTCATCAGAGCTCTTATGATATAGGAATTCTGTCTTTTGAGCTACACCCACCTGTGCAGGGGATCTGAGGACATAGCTGCTACCATACAGTAACAACAGCATAGCACACTGAGAACATAGTGTGACCTGGTTTATAGCATTTACATTAGCTCCTACTATGTTATATACATTCACAGACATAGCAGCCAGAGAAAATCAGTGTGCAACATGATGTAAGACTTCCTGGCTCCCCCCTGCACGAATGGACACTTCCAGCTCTGAGCAACACAGCTGTCACATAGTGATCCACCAAGCATGTCATGTGCCTCTTGCCCGACTTCAGAGCTGTCCTTAAAGGGCCAGGCGCTTTTTTTAAAAAACGAATTGTGCAGGTGAAAATGCTTTTGATTTCCTAATGAAGCCTATTTAGGGTAGTGATTGTATTTTAGTCTCCTGTTTTTTCATGAGGTTTCCCTGGAGGTGATAGGTCCTCTTTAAGTGTGACATACTAAGGTGATAACAATGATAAGTGAATTGGATTGGTTAACATCAATAAAAATAAATATAATCGGAGTAATTTATGGAACTCATGTTTTTGCCATCATGTTTTGATCAGGTTCAAAAAAAAAAAATGGAAAAAAGGGAAACTTTACACTCAAGAGGTGAGCAATGTCAATGGACTATTAGGTTATTGTCTTAGTAACTTCACAACATCTGCCATTTTTATGTCTGAATACCCTGTATAATATACTAATCTTTTGTATTGTTTTTATAAACTTTTTTAGAGAAATTCTGTTTAGAAAGGTCGCATTAGGACCGAAACATTCCCTCTGTAAATGGAATCCGCCACTATGTTATCGGAATTTGTATGATATTGTGAATTGTGAAGCTGGAGGGATTAACCAAAAAGCCTTTTAGAAAAGAAATTATGTTTTGAGACTAATATGACTAATACAATTTTGTTAAACTTCATAAATTGTTGCATAGCATATCTTAGTCACATATCTTTGTCGCAATCAAAATTGCTGTGCCTGGGGCAAGTTTTGCCGTTCGAATGTTGATACAGCTATAGAACAGGGCTACAACAGTTTTTTGGCACAAGATACAACAAAAAAATTTGGGACCGTTATACATGTTGCCCAAGTTCTTGTACCTCCCCCTGGGCCCCCCCAGCAAAACATTCGTTTTTCTATGATATAGTTACGCCCATGACCACAGAGACTCTCGGTGTTGGGATCTTGCAGGCTTTACTCATAGCAGCTTTGCAGGTTGCAAACTGTAGACTGGCATATAAAAATTCAGAAATGAATCATTTTGGTAGGTAATTTTGTAAATGCATATATTACTCATAAATCATTCATAACTTCACAAATAAAGACATAAAAAATTAAAACCTGCAACACGTCCAACATGTTCTCGTTGTTTATCGTGTTGGTGATAAAGTCCAGGCACGTTTGTGTTCTATATTGGGTTGTAATCGAGCCATCTGCACACCAGTGCTTGGCACAGCAACATTTTGAGAGTCTTCATCCTCTTTCTTAAGCATGCTTGGTTTTGTGTTTCCTTAAATCTGATTAGCTAAAACAAAT
>JAODAL010074568.1:0-7500 GCA_025379985.1 Phyllomedusa bahiana
CCCTAAAAAGGGGGGGGGAACCAAAGGGGGGGGGTTTACTGTTGCGGGCGATGCCGCGCTCCGGCCCGCGGTCCGCAGGTGCAATCGTGCCCCCTCTTTGGGATCCCTCCCCGGGAGGGTGGCGCTGCGGGCCGGGGGGGGACGGGGCGGGCGGCGCTCGCTCCGGGCCCCACTCACTGCCCTCGTTCCTGCCTGTCGGCATCCCCTGCCGGCCCCGCGGGGGGGCGCGGCCCACTCTCTACGGCGCGCGCGCTCGCCCAGACTTTTTAAAGGGCCAGGCGCCAATAATTGGCTGCTTGCCGGTGTTTCCCCATATATTGGGTGACGTCAGGGGATTTCCCTTTGCTGGTTATGTTCCCCCGTCCCTAGAAAGATTCCCAAGCATTTCCCCCTTCCGTGTACCAGACCCCTTGCTACGTTTCTAAAACTCGAACCTCTGCCCGCCTGCCCTGACCTTTTTGTGTCAAACGACCAAAACCATTGCCCCTCCCCTGACCTTCGCGCCCCGACTACGACCCTCGGATACGATTCTGTACCACGCTGCACCTGGGCCGCCACCGAAAGCAAGTCAGTCAGGGGGGACAAAAAAAATGTAAAAGGCGGGCACATCAAATATAACTTTAAAAACGTAAGCATAGGTGCACACTAAAGGCAATACATACATCTAATACATAAATCAGGGGCACATAAAACTAAGTAAAACCCTAAATTTTTATAGGATATAGGAAATGTTTTACAGAAAAGAAAATATAAAAAACCGGGGGACTCTTAGTTTACGTATTTGATCAAAGTTGTATTAAGCTCACCTCCCAACGTAAAGGGGGTTTCCCGAGCAGGTGACCCACACTAAAAATGTTACCTTGCTAGGAGTATTCAGACTGCCACTTCCCAGGAGTGTGGAACCTGAATTATTTACCTGCACGAATTTAAATGAGGGGGTGATGCAGCAAGCCAATGGGATTGCCATTCCCAAATAGACTAAAAAATGAAAAAGCTTTTGACATCAAATATATTTTAAAAAGTAAGCATAGGTGCCCTGAAAGGAATGACATACATCAATAAAAATCAGTGGGCACACTAAAGACTAAGTAAAACCCTAATTTTATATAGGAATAAGGAAATTTTTACAGCTAAAAAAAATATGAAAAACGGGGATTTTAGTTTACAGTATTTAATCAAAATTGTTTTAAAGCTACCCCCAACCGTAAAGGGGGTTTCCCCGAGCAGGGACCCCCTACACTAAAACATGTTTACCTTGCTAGGAGTCCTTTCCAGCTCCCACTTCCCCAGGAGTGATAGGAACCTGCAATTGAAAAAACCCTGCACAAATTTAATGAGGGGTGAGTGCAGAAGCCAAGGGGTTCCCAATCTCCCAAATAGACAAAAAATGTAAAAGGCTGGCAATCTAATATATACTTGAAAACAAAGCATAGGGCACATGAAAGGCAATGCATACATCTAATACATAAACAGTGGCCACTAAAAGCTAAGTAAAACCTCAAGTTTATATAGGAATATGGGAAAATGCTTTACGCTAAAGAAATATGAAAAACCCTGGGATTTAGTTTACAGTATTTGATAAAAGATTTAAATTTCGTGCAGGTTAACCCAAATTGAGGTTCCTATCACCCCGGGGGAAGTGGCGTCTGAAGGGATCCTGCAAGGTAAATGTTTTAGTGTAGGGACCCTCCTGTTGGGAACCCCTTGACGGTTGGGGGGGTGATTTAAAATACAATTTTATCAAATATTTAAAACAAAGAGCCCCAGGTTTTTATATTTTTTTAGCTGAAAACATTTCCATATTCCTTAATAAATTTGAGGTTTTACTTAGTCTTTAGTGTCCCATTTGATTTTATTTTTTTAGATGTATGCTTGCCTTTCAGTTTGCCCCCTATGCTTAGTTTTCAAAGTTTTTAAAAGTGCAAGTTTTTTTAAATTTTTGTCTTTTTGGGAGATGGCAACCCCTTTGGCTTGCTGCCTAAACCCACCTCATTTAAATTGTGGGGTTTAATCAAATTTGAGGTTCCTATCATCGGGGGAAAGTGGCAGTTGAATGGACTCCTAGAAATGGAAACATGTTTTAGTGTAGGGCTCACTGCTTGGGGAAAACCCCTTGACGTGTTGGAGGTAGCTTAATACAATCTTTTGATAAATTTACGAAAAACAAAGAGCCCCGGGGTTTTTCATATTTTCTTTAGCTGAAAAGCTTTTCCCTATTTCCAAAAAAACTTGAGGTTTTCTTGTCTTTAGGTGCCACTGTTTATGAATTAATGTTGTCTTGCCTTTCAGTGTGCACCTATGCTTACGTTTTCAAAGTATTATTAGATGTGCACAGTTTTTTAAATTTTTTTAGTCTATTTGGGAGAGGCAACCCCATTGGCTTCTGCATCAACCACCTCATTTAAATTCGTGCGGTTAATCTAATTGCAGGTTCTATCATCCTGGGGAAGTGGCAGTCGAATGGACCCCTGCAAGGACTTTTTAAAATGGGGGGACCCACCTGCTTGGGAACCCCTTGACTTTTGGGGAGGTGAGCTTAATACAATTTTGATAAAATACGAAAACTAAAGCCCCCAGTTTTTCATTTTCTTTAGCTGTAAAGCTTTTCCTTTTCCCTTATAAACTTGATTTTTTCTTGTCTTTATGTCCCACTTTTTTATTTTAGATGTAGTCTTTGCCTTTCATTGCACCTATCTTCTTTTAAATATATATTAGTTTGCACACCCCCTTTATTTTTTTTAGTCTATTTGGGAGTTAAATCCCTTTGGGCTTGCTGCACTCAACCCCCTTTTAAAATTTCTGCGGGTTTAAATTAATTGCGGGTTCCTATACTCCTGGGGAAGTGCAGTTGAATGGACTCCTAGCAAGGAAAGTTTTAGTGTAGGGACTCCCCCTGCTCTGGGAACCCCTTGATGTTGGGAGGTGAGTTAATAAAATTTTTGTAAAAATATGTAAACTAAGGTCCCAGGTTTTTCATATTTTCTTTAGCTGTAAAGCTTTTCCAAATTCCTATTTAAACTTGAGGTTTTTTACTTAGTCTTAGTGTGCCACTGATTTATGTTTGTGTACGTCAGGGGGGAGACCTGGTAGCTCACCCCGCAGCAAGTCCACCCCGCTTGGGCGGGCTCGGGGTGAAAAGGGGGGTACTTAGTTCCATTCCTGGCGTGGCTTAGCTATCATCGCTTGCAGTGGTCCAGAGGGTCCACCAGCCAGCCGTTACACATAGTCTGTGAGACATAACTTTTTTATTTTTCTGTGTACGGAGATATGTAGTGGCTTGTTTTTTGTGGCATGGGTTGACATTTCTATTGGTACCATTTTTTTGGGGAACAAAACTTTGTTTTTAAATCTGTTTTTTGGAAGCCATGTTTAAGAAAATGCTGCAATACTAGTAGTGTTTTTGTTTTTATTTTTTAACATCAAAAGGTTCTATAGACTTTTCCAATAATAACAATAACAGTGCCATGAAATGAGCATGACAGTTTTAGAACAAGCACACTGATCATCATTGCATAACAGAGGGTTCACAAACTGTAACCAAATATCGGGCCGATAGATCATGAAAAAAGAAAATATGCCTGTCTTAAAAATGGACAGATATGAAAAGCAAGTGAACCCAACAGACTGGGGGAATCATCATGAATGTTAATATTTCAAGCCGTTTGAAAGCGTGATTGTGAGATCCTAGTTTTCGAGGAAGGGGAAGAGGGGAAGGGTAGAGTTGGGGAGAAAAAGAGAGGGGAAAAAAAACACATATACACCCTGGCCCGCCGCCACCCCACACCCCCGGCCAGACCCGAACACCCCTCCACGCAGCACAAATAATGAAGAAGAATTCTGGAGACGAAAAATACCCGCGGTGCCCAGGTTTGGACAAATTTAATGGTCTCAGTCTCAGATTTGGCCACCAATTCTTCCATGCGGTAGTTGAAGGCCACCTCATCTACCCAGTCTTCCAGAGACAGGGGGGGCATCATTTTCCATTTACGCGGAATGACTGCCGCTTGAAGCAAGTGTATAAGGAGGGATATTTTGTATGACAGTCGAGAGAGATGGAACATGAACAGGAGAATCGCCTCAGGGGCGTCAGGAACAATAGTTCCAGTACAATCGCGGATCGCAGTAAGCACTGCCAGCCAAAAAGATCTGATATGTGTACACTCCCACCATATATGGGACATGGTGCCCACGTCAGATCCACAGCGGCAGCAGTTTTCAGGAGTATTTGGCCAACATTTATGTAACAAAAACGGCACCCTGTACCATCTCGACAAAACTTTGAAGCTGGTTACTTGGGCTTTACAGGCCATAACGGCTTTGTGAATTAAATAGAAATATTTGTGCCATTGTTCAGGTGTAAAAGTCCTGTTCAACTCCTTCTCCCAGCACTGGCAATAAGACAGTAGAGACTCACATCTTGGGCTTAGGAGCATTTGATAAAGGATTGAATTTAAATGTCGTGGGGGTGTCTCAGCAATACATAACCACTCAAACGGGGTCATGTTGCATTGTAAATCCACTTTGGAGGGCCTAGATGAAAAAAAATGTGTAAGTTGGGTGTATTCATAGGAGAACCTCTTCAGTAACTGAAGGGTACTACCTACAATGTCAGGGACAGGACATAGACGTCCCCGGGTGGTGAGAGCATGTGCCAGGAGAGGGCGAGTTTTGGAGTATCCCAAAAAGGAGTTTGAGGAAGCTCTCGGAGGGAAGAGAGGGTTGTCGGTAATGGGGGTGAGTGGCCAGAGAGGTCCAAGAGGGACTCTCGAGGCTTAATTTTACATATAATGGCTAGGGTTTGAAAATAGGTAAATGAAAAGTTCTCGGAGCATGAGAGGGTAGAGTCCGGGTGCCAAGGTTTTTATTTTTAACAGCGCTCAATGTGCAGTAAACGTGTCAAGTTAGTTTTACTCTGTGGGTTGATAGGATTACGGGACTACCTAATTTATATAGTTTATTTATGTCGAAGTCCTTTATAGTGTAAAACAATATTTATGCATCACTATCTTCTGATAGCCATAACTTTATTTTAATTTTTCTGTATACTGAGCTGTGTAAGGGTTTTTTTTTTTTTTTTTCGCGGGATGAACTAATGTTTTTATTGGTACCACTTTGGCAGTTATATGATCGCTTTTTATTCCATTTTATCTGCTGCAGGATGTACTAAAATTCTGTGATTTTCTTTTTTACAGTGTCCACCATGAAGGGTAAAGTACGTACTTTATTTATTTTTTATCTTTTTTTGGGTGATTGGCATTTGTAAGGGGGAAAAGGGTGGTGTACGTGTTTTTATTTTATTTTTTGTGTTTTACTTCCTTGCAATGTTTCCTTTTTTAAACTTTCCCCATAGTGGACTTATATCAGTGATCTTCAGATCATGGTGACAATGGAGAGAAGTACATAGCAGTACTGCTGTGTACTGACCTCCATGACAACTGTCAATCACGGCCGGGCATAGTGACATCACAAATAGCCCAAAAGCCTTTGTTAGACTTCCAGACTGTCAGGGAAGCCATCAGGGCTCACGATCGTGCCTATGGGGACAAAGGGAGCTCCCTCGCTCTGTTTTACCCTTAGCTGCCATGATTGTAATTGATCGTGGCAGCTAAGGGGTTAATAACCTGCGGCTGGAGTGAGCTCCGGCCGCGTGTGGTGCAGTATGGGGCCAGCTGTAATATACAGCTGGTTCTATGCTGCGATTGTGCGGGCCCCACTTGAAATCCCGCACGAGGTCCAGAATGTAGCTGTACTACCATTTGCAAGAAGTCACTTCCCACTAGGACGTCCAGGTACATCTAATGTTGGGCAGGGGTTAAGTCATTTAAACCTGTAGATTGTAAGCATTTCTAAGCAGAATCTTCTCTCCATCTGTAACAGTTGTTATTCATTTAGTGTTGCCATTAACACATGGTGGATCCCATGTTCTGTATGTAAACCCCCTCCACTTGCATAGCATCCTGGACCTAATGGCGCTTTAAAATAAATAATAATAATTAGCTCAATTATGGGTGTTTTTAAATTAAGGGGTATTTTGCATAATACACAATGAAGAAACACCACAAAGTACTGTGTCTTTATGATTCACTCACATATACATCCTTGAATTTTTTCACTGCACTACTATATCTGTGCAAACCTCCAATAATAGTCATATGAAAAAGTTTGGGCACACCTATTAATCTTAATAATTTTTAGTTCTAAATATTTGGGTGTTTGCAACAGCCATTTCAATTTGATATATCTAATAACTGATGGACACAGTAATATTTCCGGATTGAAATGAGGTTTATTGTACTAACACAAAATGTGCAATATGTATTAAACCAAATTTTGACTGGTGCAAAAATGTGGGTACCCTTATTTTATTGATTTGAATACTCCTAACTACTTTTTACTGACTTTCTGAAGCACAACATTGGTTTTGTAACCTCACTGAGCTTTGAACTTCATAGCCAGGTGTATCCAAATGATGAGAAAAGGTATTTAAGGTGGCCAATTGCAAGTTGTTCTCCTATTTGAATCTCCTATGAAGAGTGGCATCATGGGCTCCTCAAAACAACTCTCAAATGATCTGAAAACAAAGATTGTTCAAAATAGTTGTTCAGGTGAAGGATACAAAAAGTTGTCTCAGAGATTTAACCTTCAGTTTCCACTGTGAGGAACATAGTAAGGAAATGGAAGACCACAGGGACAGTTCTTGCTAAGCCCAGAAGTGGCAGGCCAAGAAAAATATCAGAAAGGCAGAGAAGAAGAATGGTGAGAACAGTCAAGGACAATCCACAGACCACCTCCAAAGAGCTGCAGCATCATCTTGCTGCAGATGTCACTGTGCATTCGGTCAACAATACAGCACACTTTGCACAAGGAGAAGCTGTATGGGAGAGTGATGCGAAAGAAGCCGTTTCTGAAAGCACGCCACAAACAGAGTCGCCTGAGGTATGCAAAAGCACATTTGGACAAGCCAGCTTTTGGAAGAAGGCCCTGTGGACTGATGAAACAAAGATTGAGTTGTTTGGTCATACAAAAAGGCGTTATGCATGGCGTCCCAAAAACACAGCATTCCAAGAAAAACACTTGCTACCCACTGTAAAATTTGGTGGAGGTTCCATCATGCTTTGGGGCTGTGTGGCCAATGCCGGCACCGGAAATCTTGTTAAAGTTGAGGGTCGCATGGATTCAACTCAGTATCAGCAGATTCTTCAGAATAATGTCCAAGAGTCAGTGATGAATTTGAAGTTACGCCGGGGATGGATATTTCAGCAAGACAATGATCCCAAACACAGCTCCAAATCTACTCAGGCATTCATGCAGAGGAACAATTACAATGTTCTGGAATGGCCATCCCAGTCCCCAGACCTGGATATCATTGAAAATCTGTGGGATACTTTGAAGCGGGCTGTCCATGCTCGGCGGCCATCAAACTCAACTGAACTTGAATTCTTTTGTAAAGAGGAATGGTTAAAAATACCTTCATCCAGGATCCAGGAACTGATTAAAAGC
>JAODAL010074568.1:10000-14318 GCA_025379985.1 Phyllomedusa bahiana
GAAACGTATTTCGGGACGTATTTGCGGACGTAATTATGTCCGTAAATACCCCCCCGAAATAAGCCGTGTGAACATAGCCTAACAAACATTGCACCAGCACATACATTAACCCTGAGTAAACCTAATACAACTGTGATATAAACGTATATCTTAATCATAACAATCACATACATATGAATAGTATAGTGTAGATATTTTGAATGTGTTAATGCAAGGAGGTAGGGAACATAGATAGACTCACGGAACACAGGCACCATTTGCCTCACAGGAACGGCGTCCTGCTATCTGAAGTGCGCATGCCCATACATAGGGAAATGATAGGAGAAAAAGACTGTCATGCAACATGACGCTCGCTCACTAATTCTTTACATTGCGCATGCTCCATGCTGGCATTCCTAATCGCAGCAAACCTTTTAGCAAAAAAGCGAGTGAAACAGGAAAAAAGATACATATGGAGCAAAGCGAGGAAATAAACGGGGAAGGGGATGCACATAGATGTCCCTCAAAAATGAGAAACAAAGCTATACCACCTAAGGATGCAAAGTGGATATCAGTCCAACTATATTGATAGAAACCACCGCGTCGCCTACAACTTTGAAGCCATCCGCTGGCACCCTCCAGTGCCTAATAAACTCCAATAATTATCAAACACCTCACACGTCGCATATGCACATCACTAGTCTTTAGCAAATCATTATCTAGTTTTTTAAAGGGTTTAAACCCCAAAACACCTAACATATTAGTAGAATTAAACAAAAATTCATAGCGCATAAAAGTAAATAGCAAAGTGCAGAGAAATCCGTAAGATCATATGTCCCGACCTCCTTATAAAGATTCCCAAATAATTCTAAAAGAAAAAGAGAAAAAAAAAATTACTTATCAATATAAAAACAGTATCATATACAAAATCCATCATATACGGGCGATGCATTACAAAATAGATGGAAAAAAAAGAAACAAGGTATATTTCATTTCATTTTTGAAAATAACAAAATCCCTTTTGTCCATTAGGTCTTAATTTTTTAAAATCTAAAAACCACTGTAGTTCTCGTTTTTGTAACAAGTCAGTCTGTCTCCACCATTTTTCATTAACAAAATAAACTTTAAATTTCTTTTTTTCAGTATCCCTGCATCCAAAAAATTTTTTAGAAACGGGAAGGTCCGACGATTTTTCAAATACATTCTATTTATTGGCCTGTACGATATCACTTTAGTTTCTCCCACATGGGGTTGTGGGGGCACCAAAGAACAAAATTACCCAGTTTTGAATTAATTTTAAAAAAGAATTTTTTCGATCCCCAACGTGTGTAAAGGATAATAAAACAGCCCCCTGCATATATGTACATTTAACGCATTCAACAGGGAAAAAAACTCCCCATTAATACCCCTGTGTTTGTTTTTTAAAAAACCCCTTTTGGAAAGGGAACCAAAAGTTTCACCAAAATTTATCCCTTAAATTGGGGGGTCCCCCGAAAGAGGAAAACGGGGGGAGCGGGAAATTCGTAATCCCGGATAAAATTTTTTGTATAAAGACCGATTTTATTGATATCCTTTTATA
The DNA here is from genome assembly GCA_025379985.1 of Phyllomedusa bahiana. NCBI lineage: Eukaryota > Metazoa > Chordata > Amphibia > Anura > Hylidae > Phyllomedusa > Phyllomedusa bahiana. Next base: position 11,559 of record JAODAL010074568.1, read on the forward strand.
CTAAGACATCCTCACTGTATTTTGAAAAAAATACACACGTTTGATTGTTTTTTTTTTACGTTGTTGCAAGGCCTTGGACGACTTTTCAGAACAAAACCTTTTCCACATGACTTGTAATAATCTGGGGGGATTTCCCCGGGGGGGAAGGAGACGTAAAACTAGTTCTCTATAAAATGTGGATTACCTAATGAAAAGGGCCGTTTTCAGCCCGTAATTTGCGCACTTCGGCGCATAATTAGGACCGAAATACGGCCCCTTTTGCCGTGTGAACAGGCCTAAACATGGCGGCAGATATTTTTAATATACACAGTGCGGGCCCCTCTTTCCCCCAGTAAGTCCCACTCCCTTCGAAAGCAGTGCTATCGGTCTAGGGGCTCACGGCATGCGTACCTGAGCGCGCCACAAGATGCTGTGTTTTAGAAAACCGTGATCACCCGTTTAAACTTTCATTTTTTTCGCTTGCATTCAAACGGGGGCCGGGAAGACACGGGTAATAGCTCTCTATGGGTGCTATGATTGCCGTAATTACTGGACGTATTTCGGGGCGCTCTGCAGCGCAATTACGCCCCAAATTATGTCCTGAAGACGCTGTGTGAACATAGCCTTACACAGATCTGTTGATAAAACAAATATTTTTTTATGTTTTAAAAGTTGTAAAATCAAACAAAATCTCTAATTAATCATCCGAACTGTAAAAATTAACCAATCATTTACACATTTTCAGATTCCACATACCGTAATATTTGGGAATAAGCCAAGTTTTTAAACACAAAAAATGTGCTGAAAAATCCCTCCTGGCTTATACCGAGTCACGTGGGCGCTGGGGTGCTGCGGGGCCCCGGGGCAGGGGCAGGGACATTTCATTATATGCACCCTCAGGGAGCCATATAACTTTTGCCGAGTCATGACAGCTCCGGCACTGTGTGGCCCGGGCGTGTTACGACTTTCCCCCGTATGCGATCCCTGGGGGCGCATACAGGTGAAAGATACCCCCTGTGGAGCAGAGAGCGAGGCCCCTCTCCACGTGGATCCGGACGCCGCAAGCAGACTTGCGGGCCGCGGGGGTTTCTGGGGAAAAGGAGCGTGTTTTCATACGCTGCATGGTGCCTGAAAACATCACCCCCCACTTGCCCCCAAAATGGAGGGGAGCGCTCGGGAGCCGGACATCGAGGGAGTCAGGGAGAAGTTTGTATTTGTTTTTTTTTTTTAAAAAACCGCTTAGAGACATACACCTGCCATAGAGCATTACCTACCTTCCCTGCCTATAAGGGCTATTCCTCCCAACCCTGCCTATAAGGCATATACCCCCTAAACCTGCCTAAGGAAAAAACCTGCCTATACTCGCCCTTTAAAGGGCATATACCTGTTATACCCCGCCTTAACCTGCCTATAGAGAATATACCCGCCTATACCCTGCCAAAAGGAATATACCTGCCATACCCTGCATAAAACATAACCTGCCCCATACCCTGCTTATGAACATAACCTCCCATAAAGACATATCCTGTTTATCTGCTTATAGAACTATCCACCTAAACCCTGCCTGTAAGGGCATAACCTACCCTTTCCCTGCCAAGAGACACATACCTGCCATACCTGCCTATAACCTTATGGGGAACATATGCCTGCCTATGGGGGCAATACCTGCCTATAACCTGCCTAGGGGGGATATATACTGCCTACATGGGAAATTTTACCTGCCTAGGGGGACATATACCGCCTATAACCTCCTTGTGGGACCATACCTGCCTAGGGGGGCCCTTTAAACTGCTTACCTCCTTGAATTTTATTGGATCCATTTTTATGGACATAAATTCTTTTAAAGATGGGCCCTAGTTGACTTTTGAAACACGAGCGGTGATCCCTCATCTGAACGGGCTGCGGTTCGGCATAGACAGATGATAATCTCACGCTAATTTTTAGACCCTCTTTGGGAAAAGCAGGCAGACCCCAAAAAGGATCCTAAAAGCTTTTTAAAACGGAGGTATACTCCGTGTTAACAAACCCTTTTGGGCCCAAACCCCGTACTTCGAGGGGGGGGTTTAAAACAAACATTGGCAAACAAATCAAAAGGGGCAATAAAAAAAAACAATGGAAGAAGGGGGAAGGGCAATCCTGTGAGGCTTTCAGTTCCCCCGGACCCTTTTCTTCTTTTTAAGCAGCAAATTTTTATGATGGAATCACATGGAGATGTCAGAAAGAGGCTGAACTGAACTGTTTGGGCCCGCTGCTGGGGACAGAAAAATCAAAAGGGGAAAATGGCCCATTAACAGCACCACATGCCATTGATGGGAGAAGTGAACTCACTGAAAGGGCACAAGGTTGGGCTGAAACAAAAGTGGAGCAGCTTTACCCCTAAATCAACCCCGGGAGTACCAGACGTGTGTCTAAAACAACACTACTGGGCTCCGAAGCAGATGGACGGTCACAACAGTATCAGTATCAGAATTAGACCTCCACTTATTGGCAAGGAGTTGTCTGGTTCAATGAGTCACATTTTATGCTGGGTTAGAAGAACATGACCAAGATTTCCCAAATACACCCCGGCCTCCAAACTCCAACTTGAACCCAAATTGTGGATCTGTGGGGCCCATTAATATATGTTCACTTCTGGATCCCCTCACCAGACCTCCAGCAGCTGTGGGGTGCTCAGCTCCAAATACTGTGAAACCTACCGGACCTTTCTGGCCACTTGAGCCCATCTAGCTTTTTGTCCATGGTGGTTATAAAAGGGGATCATAATACTGACTTCAAAATTTT
>JAODAL010074569.1:0-14318 GCA_025379985.1 Phyllomedusa bahiana
GAACTTGCCCCCTTTCTTTTTCCCCCCCTTTCAGCGAGGCGATTGCACAGAGACAACAGTATGCGTCCAACCATCCTAAGGTGCAGAAGCTGACCGTACTCCTGTCCAATTTGTTGGTGCTGCAGTCCCTCCCTTTCAAATGGTGGACTCTGCACCGTTCAGAAACAAATGGCTTGTGCGAGCCGAAAATGGAGAGTTCCAAGCCGTAATTTCTTTCCAAAAAGGCAGTACCACACTTCATAAATATGTAGAACAGAAGGTGGGCCATTCCTTGAGCTTATGGGTTTGTTCCAAGGTGCAGGGCAGCGCGGACTTCTGGACCCTGTAACTACGGTCCAGGGCCATACATGTCCTTTACGGCCCTGGGTGAATGTGGCTTCCCCCGGGCACACCAACAACTTGGACAGGAAAACGCCGCTTTCTCCTCCACGTTGTCAAACTGAACTCGGCTCCTGCGCCAATGTCCCCTCCTCCTCCTCCACCACCACCACCATCTCAGCCTCCACAAGTACTGTTTCCATCATACCACATGGTAGGGCACAGCGGTGTCACAGCAGTTCTACACCTGGCTTGCCTGGGCGAACGAAGTCACACAGGGGAGGAACTGCTCCGCGTCATGCAGCAAGAAATCGTGTGGGGTTTTCCCTCCGCGCCAACTGAAAAAATCGGAACCATGGTGACGGACAATGGAGAAAAAGGGCCCCGCTAAACCGAGGAGGGATGGCCCCATGGCCCGAAATGGCGCACTGTTCAATCTGTTGTGAAAAGGTTCCTGAAGTCTTCCACCGATCTTCAGAAATTCTGAAAATGCCAGGAAACTGTGCTTTGGCACTTATCCATTCCTACAAAGCCAGGAACACCCTCCTCGAGTTGCAGCGGCAAAAACGCCTCCCCAACACACACTCTGATATGCGATTTTTTCCACCCTTTGGGAAAATTCCACCTGCACATGTTGGACCGACTGTATGAACAGAGAAAGGCCATTAACGATTTTTGATGACCAGGCGGACGGGATACTCCCCTGTGTAACTTTGATGTCACCAGTGGCAGCTTTATGCGTGACACCTGCCTTTGTTGAGGCCATTCGAGGAGGGCCACGTTATTTTCAGTCGCCAGGACTACGGGATGAATAACGTCATTCCACTTTCTTCATGTCCTGGAACAGATGCTGAAAAATCTGTCTGGGAGGGACTGAGACGTGGCGACTACATCTCGGGGCCACATGAGTCCGGTGGGGACGAAATGGGGGGAGATGAGGGGGAGGACATTGGAGCAGAAGCATTGTTTTTGGTGAAATGAGTGGAATTTTTTACCCAGGGGACAAGAGAGGAGGCAGGAGCAGTTTAGGGGGTAGATGGAGATGAAAGGAAAGACGAGGCAGATGACCCCAAGCAAACCGTGGCAGTATACATGGAGATGGAGGGAGGGAGCCCCCCGATCCTGTGCAGATGGCCCGCAGCATGCTGATTTGCCTGGCTAGGACAGCCGAATAGTTCAGCATCCGCAGAGGGATGACTTCTGGCTCTCCACCCTATTGGACCCTCGCTACCGGGCCAAAATGGGAGCCTTTTTCCCAGCTATTGAGAGGGAGGACAAACTCAAATACTATAAGGAAATCCTCCGTAGTCAGTTGGCCGCTGCCTATGGTTGCGCATCGTCCTCCTCTGACAGGTCGGACCGGGGGGTTCTTTCAGCGCTCACGTACTACTGCCCGCGGCTGCTGGGGGAAGGTGGGGTGGTCGGAGTCAGTACCAGCTCCATCATCAGCAACCTAATCTGGAGTAATTGATGAGCAGCTTCCTTCACCCGCCTAGTAGGCTGGCAGTCGCCAGCGGCAGAAACAGCCAGGACCTGGAGTCCGACCTCTGAAACCAACAGGTTGGTGGGCCTACTTGGACAGCACTCTGCCGACCCCAGTTAGAAGATCCGCTGGACAACTGCAGCCAAAACTGGTTTGTGCCGCAACTGCGAGTTTGCAGTGGAGAAGCTGTCCTGCCCGGCCAGTTATTGTGGGCCCAACAGAGCGGGTGTTCAGTGCGGTCGGTGGCCATCGTTACCCCAAAGGGAAACCCGCTTGTCCACGGAAAAAGTGGAATGGACTGACCTTTGTCAAGATGAATCCGGCGTGGATTCGCAGGATTTCCACACACCAATGCCCTGGGCGTCAGACTACATCACCATGACACCTCACCCAAACTTGAGAAATGAGTCTGTGTTCAAACTACCTGCCTCAAGCCACTAATCTGATGCCACCACCTGCCTGAAATGCAACACATCTGCTGACAGTTTTCTCCATCTGCCACCAACCAATCCTTTAGCAGGGACTGTATTGCCACCCTTCCTCCACACTCTGTCATTGTGCCACTGTAATGACCTCATGCTGCTGTTGTTGCTGTGCCATGGACATCCACACTGTGTCATTGTGCCACTCTCCTGACCTCATGCTGTTGCACCTCCGCCGTCACCTCCACCTCTGTCATTGTGCCACTCTGTGAGTCCTACTCCAGTTTTTTGCCACCTACCAGAATTGTTATGTGCCACTGTCTGACCTCATGCTGCTACAGTGGCTGCAGCCGTGACCTACACCACTTTGTCATGTGCCACTCTGTGATCTTACTCAGTTGTTGTCACCCCCCCCCTACCTCCAGAATGTCATTGTGCCACTGTCTGACCTCATGCTGCTGCCACGTCACCTCCACTCTCTGTCATTTTGTGCCCTCTGTGGCCCTACTCCAAGTTTTTGCCACCTCTCAGAAAGCTTGTGCCACTGTCCTGACCTCATGCTGCTGCCGCCGTCACCTCCACTCAATTCGATTTGTGCCACTCTGTGGCATACTACTGTTTAGCTACCTGCAAATGTCATTGTGCCACTGTCTGACCTCATGCTGCCTGCTGCCGTTACCTCCACACTGTGTCCATTGTGCCACTGTCTGACCTCAAGCTGCGCTGTGGCTGCCTGCCGTGATCCCTACACACTGTGTCATTGTGCCACTGTCTGACCTAAACCAGCAGCAGTGGCTGCTGGCCGTGACCTAGCAACTGTTCATTGTGCCACCTCTGTGGCCGATTCCTGTTTTTGCCACCTCCAGAATGCCAATTGTGCACTGTCTGACTCATGCTGCTAGGCTGTGCTCCTGCCGTGGACCTACACACTGTGTCATTGTGCCACTGACCAGACCTCATGCTGTGTCATTGTCCCACCCTGTGGCCTACTCCTGTTTTTTGCCACTCCAGAAATGTCATTGTGCCACTGTCTGACCTCCATGCGCTGCTGCGTGACAACACTCTCAGTCATTTGTGCCACTCTGAGGGCTTCCTCCTATTTTGCCACCTGCCAGAATGTCATTGTGCCACTGTCTGACCTCATGCTGCTGTGGCCTGCCGGCCTCAAAAAACCTCCACACTCTGTCACTGATGTAGCCACCTGAGCCCTCGAGCTTGTTTTTTTTTCCAGCTGTCGCTGCCATGACTTTATCAGGCTACAATTCCCCTTCCAGTTTTTTGTCAGTTTTTGCCTCTAAGCGCCCAGGAATTTTATAGTGAGCGATTCTAAGAGCGGCGGCAGTCATGTGCGTGTGCTACTAAAACACAACATTGTATGAAGGACCAAACCAAGCTCCCCTCTGCATATTTAATGGCATGGCACAACGTTTCTGACCAGCACCCTGCAGTCTCTGTGCCAGCTGGAAATGGCTGTTTTTAACGTGGTCTTCGTGCGAAGTAATACGGGAAAAACAAATTAAAACAACCGAAGTTATTTTTTGTCAGGAAATTCGCCCATCTCTAATAGTAATCTGCCTGTGCCAAACAAAATGAAAAAAAGCCAGTACTTACCGACCTTCACTCCTCCATTCTATCCCTAGGTCTCTCAAGTCTTCTGTTTACCTTCTTTTCTCTTCCAAATGGGACATCACTGCTGCAGCTGCTGATTGGCTGCTGTGGTCATGTACTACACCCTCACATTGCAATGGAGCGGAGGAGAGGAGGGCGGTGAGCGCAGGCTTTTGTGATCTTGTCTGGCACAGGCATCTACTATGTACTTTTTATTCGAACCAGAAATCTCTTTAAGCGGAAACTCTGTGGGAATCATAAGACTCTAAATTAATCCCAAAAGGTTGTTAACAGTAATGTAAATGATTTAGAGTGAATGTGTAGGGAATGTTAGTCCCTGTAATTTTATGCTGTAGATGGCCACTGAGGTTACTAAGGGCGGACATTTATTAATGGGGCTTTAACGCCTGTTATCTGGCGTATCACTGCGCCTCCCAGCCCGAATCCCGCTGTCGGACGCAGCGTTCGCCCTTTCGCAGCGGTCCGCATGAAGGGCGGGCAGTGGCCGGGCAGTGGGCACGTTGGGCGCGGTGAAGGCGTACCGGGGCGGACGCACGGCGCGCTCTGTATAGTCCGAGGCATGTACCATCCGGCTCGCCAAATCGCGGCGCTCGGCAGCTTGCGACAGGAAACCAGGTTTTTTGGTCTAAATCCTCCAGGGCGGCGAAGTGAAGCATGAACCAAACATGAGGATGAAGCGTATCGAAGCCGCGACAGAATCTCGGCGCTCCTGCTCCGTGCAGCATGAGTATGAATAGGAAAAAAACCGCCTTTATAAAAAGGCGGAAAACAGTGTCAAAGAGAGCTAGCACGTACAAAATACACATAATAAAAAAAACATCACTTTTCCAAACTCTAGAACGGCGCAAATATCAACAATATGATATTGCAAATTGCCGTGAAATACAGTAATTCAAATCTGAAACCTATTCTAATTGGTCGTCCAGAAACGGCCAATCAGAATGAGGAGCGACAGTGAACCATTAAAGCTATGGGAAGAATTGGACCATCAAAATCCCCGGCGGGATAATTTCAAAATACAGTAAAAATTCTGAAAAGAGCTTGATTGGGCTAGCTAGCGGGGTCTCGGCTAGCTCAGCCAATCAGAATAGGAGCGACAAAGTCCCATTCTAGCCATGGAGAAGTGTAACCAATCAGAATCCAGGGCGGGATAATTCCAAATCAGTAATAAGACAGAAAAGAGCTATTTTGGCTTAGCTAGCTATCCCTGCCATCAAGCGCGCTACTTCTCCATTCATACTCATGGAGATATGATCGCACTCACATCTCGGCGCTCAGCGCCGCGCGCATGAAGTATTAATCAACAAATTATTTGTATCCAGTGTAAAACATTCTCATATAAAGACCAGAACACTTCTTTAAAAATAAAGCAGTTAAAAACCACGAACAAACCGCGTTTGTCGCCGAGACCGGCGCTACATAGGCAATTGCAATAGAGAGAATAGCCGTGAAAGACAGTAAATTCAAATTTGTTTCAGCTATTCTCATTGGACGGCATAAACCAGCCAATCAAATAGGAGCGACAATGTCCCATTAGATCCTATGGAGGGAATGTGACCAATCAGAAATAGGAGCGACAGTGCCCATTCTATCCTATGGAGAAAAATGGACCCAATCAAATCAAAGGCGGACAGTCAAAATACAGTAAAAAGGCAGAAAAACGAGCTGATTGGTTGAAGCAGCGGGGGCTCGTCAGCTTAGCATCCAATCACAGAGACACGCGCGAGCTGCTTTCTCCATAGAGTTCTAATGGGAATCAATTTAAAAGAGGCGCCGTAATTTGGACCATGGGAGAGCGAGCGACCTCCTATGGTTTTTCTAATGCCATCTGAGGTATACACCTGTTACACGGCCGAAATCAAATTATAAGACTACAGAAGTTGTGCCGATGTGTATATACAACGAATACTAATATGTGGCTAACGAAATAAAAATTTGAAATAAAAAAAACATGCTTATTTCTTTATTTTCGATGCACCCATACTATTGATCCTTGGCTAACGAAAATAAAGACATAAACATGATTTTATGGCCTTTTTTTTTTTTCGTCCCCGTCCCCGACATAAATCAGGCGCAGATTCCGCCGGGAAACTGACGGAAAACGGCGCCTCGACCCGGCGAGCTTCATACATGTGGCCCTAAATATCAGATATAATTGATTCTATCACTGTTTATGTAGAGCCTGTATGGGAGGAGGAGGCCACTAATAAATGCAGAGAAGGTGAAGAACAGGATGATCCTACGCCTCCTACATCTTACTCTAAAGGTAATGACAGCCCCTGGGAGTGATGTGCAGGGGATAAGAACTGATGAAATAACATTTGAGAAAATTGGTTCAGGATTTTAATGTTGATGGGGAAAGTCCCCTTCACGGCTGCCAGGGATGGGGATGTGGGTAAGTATCCATATAACTGATTTCTTGCCCCCCAGCTACTCTTCTGTGTCCCCGGTGATTACAGAGCAACCAATGAGATGGCCTTGCCTGCTAAAGCGTAGCCAAGTCCAATTAAAGGGCTGTTCTCAGCAGGCTGTGTTACATATTGACAGGCAACTTCAGGCTCCCACTTCCTGTACAGGTTGTGGGCAGTTCTACAACTAAAAGCTCCCATTTCCTTTTCGGGCTGTGGGTGGTTCTACAGCTTCAGACTCCCACTTCCTGTTTAGGTTGTGGGTGATTCTACAGCTTTCAGCGCTCATATCCTGTTCAGGCTGTGGGCGGTTCTACAGCTTCAGGCTCCCACTACCTGTTCAAACTGTGGGAGGGTCTGCAGCTTGTGTTCCCACTTTTCTGTTTAGGCTGTGTGGTTCTACAGTTTCACGCTTCAAATTCCTGTTCAGGCTGTTGGGGGTTCTACAGTTTAAGGATTCCGCTTCCTGGTGGACTGTGGATGGTTCTATAGCAGTGATTGGCATACCATCTCTGCTATTCCTAGCTGATACTGTTACAGTGACATAAGTGCCGAGCTTTTTGTATGCCCCGGCCCCAAAAAAAGTAATATATGTTTTTTTAAAAAAAAAATCCCAATACAGTACTGATACGCGCTAAGAAGCCGGTCAATCAAGACATAACACAACTTTATTTAACATAGGAATTAATTAATCAACTATGATAAAATGATAACGATATGAGAAGAAATAAATTGTTACAGGAATATGTGTGAACATTGGGGACAGTTTTGCAAAATATTTAGTTACATAGGTTAAATAACTACAACACTTCACCTGGAGCTTACATTACCTGTTCAAAAGGCATCAACCTGATAAGCTAAATGGCGAAGACAGGGAACTCCAGAGAGAACAACATCATGTAAAGCGTCCCCTACACAGGTACAGAGCTTCTGAGGTCACCAAAGCTTCTCTGATTTTTATATGTCTTTTGTTTTTTTTTAAAACTGCAGACACAACAACCGTATTAAGTCCTGCCTTAGAGCACAGAGGTCTTTTGTATCACTTCATCCTGTACCATGGAGGGGCCAGCTCCCGAGTAATTAGATGATAAATAAATAAATAAACAGAGGTATGCAAGCCTGTGTGATTATAGCTTGAGATACAAAAATTGAAATTATAATTAGCTAAAGAAACAAAAATTGAGATTATGGCATCAAATACCGTGTTTTTCCAAAAATAAGCCTGGGTCTTATATTATTTTCATTTCCAAAAAAAAGGGCTAGGGTTTATTTTTGGGGGTGGACTTATTTTTTTTAACACAACGGGTGCAGGGACACTTAGGTGTAAGACTTTCTTTGTTACCCATAGAAACCAATAAGAGCCAATAGTAACCAGAGCGCCCCTTTCATTTTTTTCAGAGCACTATGTGAAATGAAAGAGGTGCTCTGATTGGTTGTTATGGGCTGTCATTGGTTTTTAATGGGCTTGAGATGGTTGCAATGGGCCGATCAGTGCTGGGGGTCTGTTTATGCTATGACTGTATGGTTGTTAAGGGCCTCTGACTGGTTTCTCAAGAGCTCTGATAGGTCGCTCTGGGCTCTGATTGGTCGCTATGGCTCTTGATTGTGTGCTATGGCTCTGATTGGTCACTATGAGCTCTGATTGAGTTGCTATGGGCTCTGATTGGCGCTCTGGCACTGAGATGGTGGCTAAGGCTCTGTATTGGTCGCTCTGGGTCTCTGATTTGGTCGTCTATTGGCTCTGATGTGTCGCTAGGGCTCTGATGGTCACAATGAGCGCTGATTGGTTGCTGTGAGCTCTGATTGGTTGCTATGCGTTCTGGTTGCTATGGGCTCTGATTGGTTACTGTGAGCTCTGATTGGTTGCTATGAGTTCTGGTTGCTATGGGCTCTGATTGGTTGCTGCGAGTCATGTGACTGTGACATCATCACATACCTTTAGCTGAAAACACTTGGAGTTTCCACAAAACCACCAGTCTAACAGAGCTGTGATATCGGGGTGGTCAGGCGCGAACGGCATGCACAGGAGGCGGCACCAGTGACATCACTCTGAGTACCTGACAAACTAAGGCTTTTTGGAGTAGGTCTTGTATTGAAAGCCTTCTCCAAGAACCTGTGAAAATCAGACTAAGGCTTATTTTTGGGGGAGGGCTTATTTTTGGAAAAACCCTGATTCCATAGCACTACAGGTTTGTAATCCGTAGTGCACAAGGCTATGGAGCTCTAACAAGTTAAAACTTGTCTCTAAGTAATGTAGACAATCTCCATATTTCAAGATAAGAAACAGAACAGGGAGTGAGTCCCCATCCCGGCCGCTCCTGCAGCCGGCAAAGGCAGAGAGAGGTGGTCAGTAACCTAGAGAAGCTTGTGTACACAAGCAGAAGATAAGAACTTCTTTAACTCTGAAGAGAAGTAAAATCAGAACAACAATGTATTTTACAATACTCTTTATTTACCTTTGCCTTCACCTTTCAAGCAAACCAATAAAATAGGAATAGAGCCTTAAATATGGGTATGGTTGTAATAAGAGTCAGAGGGTCAGTGAGTGGAACGGGCCCCATGCATCCCTATGAGGGGACCTCCAAGGCAATATTTTTTCTATGGTTGAAAAAGAGGACCGCTGATTGTGGACAACTGTGCACCATAATGGGAGATACAGAAATAGGGATCCAACCATCCAAGCCCAATAATGCTCAATTGAAAGAAGGAGGCCTAAAAAAGCTGCATGTCCCTTCTCCCTAAAATGCACTGAGGGTCAGATAGAAACCTGACACCTGCTTATTTGGGACTCTACGAAACAGAACTGAATGTGACAGATCTTCTCTCTCTTCTACAGGACTCCACAATGCAAACGTCACAGACACAAGAAACATTAACAAAGAAATTTACACACAAAGCAAGACAGACTCCTCTGGAAGTAAGTTCTGGAAAATAATTTATGATCACATGCATGAAAGTCATCACCGGTAGAGATCTGAGGACAAACAACTCACACAGGAGACCTGTCCTCCAAGTCCATGTTCTGCTTGCCCCTGCATTAACCAAAAAAAATGTAATACCGTGTTTCCCCGAAAGTAAGACAGCGTCTTACATTCTTTTTACCCCCAAAAGTTCACACGATGTCTTACTTTCGGGTATTCCTTATATTGGAAAAAAATTGTAGATTTTGTTTTAACCATAAAATTAACGATTTAATATAACAACCTGAACAGTATGGTAAACACCACAAAACAGTTTTAAATGTCTAGTTACAACCGTATCATGACGTTATATTCCATGTATAACATGTAAAACAATTGAAAAACAGTCAAAACGAGCAGTCTGAATATGTTTTACTGGAATATAAAACAGATTTATTCCATGACAACCAGTCATCATCTTCAGGGAAAACCCATCCCCCCCCCCCCCCCCCAATCCCCCATAAAAAAACATCCACACTCTGAGTTTCCTGTGGATTTTCTTGGACTCCATTTCCTGCTGAATCATTTGGCCCCTATCTCGTCATGGGTAGCAACGCACTGTACATGAAATGAGCAGTCTTGTCCAGGTAGCCAGCTCGCAGTGCATTTTGCAACGCAGGAGTGTCAGGATCTTACTCCATGAATTCTTTTCACCCAGTTCACAATCTCTCTGGCAGTCTGGCTTCACAAAAAGTTCCCACGTACATTTCTCTCCATTCGGTTTTCATGTATCATTGATTTCCGCACGCAGATAGTCCTTGAACGCTTGGTTAATGGCGATGTCCAGTCTGGAATAAGCCCGTCATCCCTGCAGGAATCAATGATTTAGTCATTCTCCGCTCATGAATGAAGTTTTTTTCATGTTTTTGGCGCGGTGTGTGCTGGCTGCATCCCTGATCAGGCATCCCTCTTTTGTTACCCTCGCATAACAAGCGGCAAGCATTAAATCATCCAACTTCCTTTAACAGCTTGTGTGCCCCAGGCTTTTCAGTTCCAACACAATAAATGCAAGAAAACCCGCTCACTCTTGTCCTTCTTTCCCTTTGCAATGAGTAGCGGTGTTACTTTAGGTGCCATCCAGACAATCCCACAATGCAGGTGACACGAGCACTTTCATAAGCGGAGTGGAGGGACGTACACTGAGGAGGCACCTCGTTGGATCAATGTGTGTTTTTATTGGCCCATGAACACGGCAGATTTCATCCATGTCGAATCATATTGCAAAGACTGTAAATTTAGAGAATCAATTGTCATCCACAAACTTCTTGGTAGGCAAATGCACGTTTTAACAATCTCAACATCTTCCAGCCTAAAGAGGGTTAGTGGGAATCCCATCTCAAAGTACAGGTCATAACGTTCAAAAAGCTATCCACCCAGTGCTGTGATGCCTTGAATTGATCATGGGAGATGTCAAAACTGTGGTGCCACTGAAAGGGCATATTCCCGAATCTTGGCCCTGGTTCACCACCAATGTCTTTGCTTGCCTGTCTGCAACCCACTCAGAAGACCAGGCTTTTCTAGGTCGTATACATTGGATGCCGACCACATCCAATCTTGCGCTTTGTTAGCCATCCGCTCTCCCAGCTTTTTCACTCAGATTAGTGTAATCTCACGCCATTTTGTACCAGTCGGTGATCCACATTTTCTCCTTGCAGAACTTCCACTACATTTGCCTCAAGATTCTCAACAATCGCTTTGTTTATCTGGCCCCGGTGTAGCTTCTACCTTTTACCGTTACGGTACCACTGGAACCGGAAGCGCTCATGTCTAGGGGCAAAAATATAGCCGTACGGTATAAGCAAAGCTTATGGTATCCTAATCACAGTCGCCCATAGGGTTTTACATGCCCCATACATATCCCACACAGCCTCCCATAGAGTAACAGCCCCATACAGTATCCCACAGCAATCGCAGCAAGTTTCTATGCAATGAGATGGCAATGCAGCCCTTATTAATGAGATGGCAAATGTATCGCTTTATTAATGAGATGGGGAAATTTATCTCTTTATTAATGAGATAGCAGGTACAGCTGACTATTAAAGAGAAGGCAGATGTAGCTCTTTAACCCCTTAAGCCGAACGCCTGAAAAGTAGTTAATGACCAGAACATTTTACTAGTTTTGGCCTCCTTGCATTTAAACAGTTGTAACTTTTTTATTTTTTCAAGGACGCAGGTGGATGAGGCCTCGTATATTCAGACAAGTTGTACTTTATGGGGGAATAGTTTAAGTACACTTATAAATAATTGCAGTATTTTTTTTTTTTTGTTCTTGTTTTAAATTTTTTCGTTTTTTACATTTTTTTACACCATTCACATTTCACACTTAATAACTTTGTTAGATTAATTCTACAGGGTTATTACGGTCGTGTGGATACCAAATATGTTAGGTTTTTTTGTTGCGTGTAATTTATGTCAATTATTTTTTTTATTAAATATTTAATTTTATTTTATTATTTATTTTTTTATTCTTTTTTTTTACACTTAATTATACCGTAGTTTTTTTTTGTACTTTTTTGTACTCCCATGAGGGGAGAACTGGATTTAACATATTTTTTTACATTTTTTTTTACACATAGTAATTTATTAGCATATTCAGATAATGCTAAACTACATTCTAATCTGAGTCATATCTGACACAGGCAGTGATTAGGACAGCACACAGTGCGTCCTAAACACTGGCTTCAAACACAGACAACTTCTGGGCCACTCTAGGTCCCCAGGAGCTGACTGTGCAAGCCGGTCCTGAAGCTCGTCGGGTCACTGGGTGTTTCCGATCCCCGACAAGAGCAGGGGAACCCTTGAGATTGTGCGCTGCGGTTAACGCACCGCCGCAATCAAAGGGTTAAAGCATCGGTTTGCGGAGTTTACCTCCGCTCCCCCGACTGCCTGCAGGACATGCTCTGGGATCAGTGGCTGGAGTAATACAGCCCCGATCCCAGCCCAATGGCGGCGCCGGCCGCCGCCAGCTCCGATGTTCTGCAGCGACGTCTAAAGACGTCGCCTGCAGACGAACTACCTAAATGCCCGCCGTCTAAAGACGGTGGGCAGTCATTAAGGAGTTAAAACTGAGGTGACAAATGCAGCTGACTTGTACCGTAAAAAGATGGCAGTTGCTGTAAATTAGGCTGTTGTTGGGAGGCAGCGATCTCAGGGGGTCAAAACTGGCACACAGCCCAAAGCCCAGTACCGTAGCTGCTCGTACCGTAGAGGACGTCTCCTGCAAAATCACCGCGGCAAGGGGTGAATCGCGCTGTTACCCTACTTTCCGCGTCCCGGCTGGGACTTGTTGTGCGCCGCTGCGCTCCTCCGCGCTTCTGCGAGTGCGGCCGGCTTCTCTTAACAGTGGGGGAAGCTGGGGATCTACGGTAGAACAGCCGCGGGGAGATCAGCCGTACCTCTGTAACAGTGGAGTCGCCGAGCCAGTTTCAGAGCTCACTGTTCACATCAGCGACCGTTCACATCCCCTGAGCCCCGGCTTATATTTTTTACAGTTTATTGGTACGTCTTACTTTCGGGGTACGTCTTACATTTAGGCGACCTCCCTAAGACACCGCTACGTCTTACTATCGAGGGTGTCTTACTATCTGGGAAACACGGTAATATCGGTCACGGGCAGGTAGTGGATCCTTCCTGTCGGACATGAGTTTGGCATATGGCCACGCCAAGGAGCGAAGTATAAGGCGCCCCTGGCCTTCACCCTTAAAGGGGTTTTGACACAAAGTAAAATTGACGTGGGAAGTTTGCAAATGAAATAACAAACATTTTCACTATTCATTATTATTAAAAATTCTGCACTGTTTTTGTTTTAGCTGCTCCTTTAGTGATCCATTGTTTACAGCTCGTCTCCAGGGGATACGACCAGGGCTGAGAGCTCCTCAGCCCTGGTCGCACATGCTCAGACATCACTTCTCCTCTCTGGCAGCTACTGAGTGTTCAAACCCCCGGTGCTGTCATTCTACTCCCATCCTCTGTACTCCTTAGTAATTAGTCAAACAGTGCAAATAAATAAAAAAAGAAACCTCAATCAGGTCTGTGCATTGAGGAAGAGAAAAAAAATCCACAGGTTTGGTTCCTGCAGGGATTTGAACCTAGGACTCTTGTGCCTGGAGGCAAAAACGTTACCTCTCAGCTACTCACCATGCTTTACATAAACAGCTCTTTCTTTGACTACAGAGAGGAAAGGCTTGGTGATGTCAGCCTGCTGGGTCACATGATATGCAATTCAAACAAATCACACACGCCCCCTTCTGAGCACCCAGAGCTGAAGAGTTGGATGCAGGAGGTATGAAATGAGATTGTGGCAAAACCCCTTTAACTCCATACCGCATCTGGATGTTTAGGTACATCCTGATGCCGGTAAGGGACTTTGTAGCGTGATCACTAATTGCACCTGACACCCGCCAGTTACAGCACTGAATGGAACCGCCACCATCCTGCATTGTTTAACCCTTTAGACGCTGCAGCAAATATGGCCGCAGCATCTAATTGAATGAGAAACGGTGCTGATCAGTTTACATGGGAGCTGGAAGCCTGGTGAAGACTTCCATCACTGCCATGTTTTCTGTTTTACTACTTCCTGCCCTAGGCAGTAAGTAGTAAAACCACCATATTGGTACAGCCTATTGCATTGTCTATACAGTGCAATAGGTTGTATTAATGATCGTGCCCCCCCCCCATGGTGCAGCACACTAAGCCCGGGTCCCCTCGGCACAGTACAAATAGGAGATCCGACCGGTATTTGTACTGTTTTTGTGCCGTGCACACGGCCACAGGGGGACGGATTTTCTCGGCGATTAGCGGAGAAAAGCCCTCTCCCTTCCCATAGACATGTTCATATTCCGCCCGAAAACCGGACGGAAGAATGAACATGTTCTATGTTTTTCGGGAAAACCGTGCAGTGGGGACTGCTGCGTGGGTTTTCCATAGAGGCCCATGTTATAGGTTCTCACACGGTTTGCAGACAGTTTTCAAAACCGAAAACCGTCTGAAAAACCGGGTGAAAACCTGTGCCGTGGGGAAACCTAAAAGGACTCAAAGTTAAAAAAAAAAAATTTTAAAAAAAAAATTTTAAAAAAAAAAATAAAAAATATTAAAAGTT
>JAODAL010074570.1:0-14318 GCA_025379985.1 Phyllomedusa bahiana
AACGCTGCAAAAACCCTTTATGGAAACCACGAAGAACAAAAACCTTTATCAAAACCTCCCCTGAAAAGTGCTGCATTGGGGGGCTCTTTCCAGACGGGGTTTTTGGCGCTGGGTTTTGGGCGCTAAAAATTTTGGGGGGGATTTTATGAATCGGGGCCCGGGGGTTTAAATCGGGGTCTTTTTTTGCCCCCAAAATAAAGGGGCGGTCACGTTCGTTCATTTTTAAATGGTGCGCAAGAATTTATTTGGGGCTTTAAACCCGGGGCGGTTTCCCCGGCACTTTGGGAATTTCCCCCCGATTTTCGGGGGCGTGCTAAAAGGGGGGGCCTGGAACCGTTCAAAGCTATTTGAAAAAGCCTTTTCGCAAAGGCCCAAATTTCCCGGGGGCCCTTTCAGTGGCTTAGGTAGAGCACTTTTAAAAGTGGTTTTTCCCCGAGCCAGAAATGTTTCCCCCAAGGGCAAAAATGCACCTGATTTATGCCCCGCTGTTGAAGGGTTTTAGAAACAGGGGCATTTGCCATTTTTTTGCGCATGAAGTTTTTAACCCGTAAAAAACCAAATTTTAAAACATTTCCCCCCCTCAAGTGTCCAAATTTAGTCATTGGGGAACTTACCCTTAGGGCCTTCAAGAAAAAGTTCAGTCTGAAAAAGTGGGGCCCCTTTGGGCGAAATAGGGGTTTTGCCCCCTTGTTTCCCGGGGTAATTTCCATGAAAGTTTTTGCCAGATCAAGGGTACTTTTTTGTTTATTTTAGGGGAAAAACGATTGGAATACTGTTTTAAACACCACAACCCAAAAGGTTTTTTGCACCCTTTCTATTTTTTTTGGGGGTTTCAAAAGGGGGAACCAGAACGGGGAATCCTTTTGACTTGTACCATTGTTTGGGCTTTAAAAGGGGTTGTGAAACTACAAGTCCCGCATGCCGCTTCAGGGCTGTCCGGGCTTTTATTTTTGGCCCACAAAACCCGGGCAGGCCCCCAGAAAAACCAAAGTAAATGTACAATTTCGTAAAACCCGTTAACTAATTTCACCCTAAAGTAAAGGATGTTTAGCAGCAAAAAAACAAATTTAATTTTCAAATAATATTAAAACAAATTTGGGAATGATAGCCCCATTTCTGAAACTAAATCTTTCTGTTGTAAAGGTGGGGGGTTTTAAAAAGCGGGGATGGTGCAACAAAGGCTGCCCGTGTGTTCTCTGGCCCAGTAGATGGCACCCAAAAACAAGAAGGGGAAGAGCGTGGGGTGGCCAAAAGGGAAAACTTACCCGATGGGACGGCATTTTGGGAAAAAAAACAGTTGGAAAAAGCCCAAAAGTAGGCTATGTTCCCCACGGCTTTTTTTTTGGACATTTTTTCAGCCCGTAATTCGCGCCCACTGCGCGGGAAATTAAAAGGGCTGAAATGCGCCCAGTCCCTTCGGTTTAAACCTTAAAAACTTTATAGAGAACTAAAGGATTACGGCTCCCCTCCCGTTCACCCAAAACGGCGGGGGGTGATAAATGACATGTCAATTATTCACAGCGTTTACGCGCTGAGAATAATGAATGTCTATGGGGCCGGCGGGCTGCTACCAACCCCCCACCCCTGTTCCCGCCCCTCCCCCGTACATACGGCGTGATTGCGGGGCGAAATATGTCCTGCAATTAAGCCGTGTGAACATAGTCTAACAGAAAGAGGAAAGGGAGGTGCCTGAGATCAGACAGAGGCGAGAGAGGAAGCAGAACGGAGGTTGGTGTGGGGGGTCCCCATTTTGCAAGGGTAACTCGTGCCTATACTGTTAAGCAAGAGACGGGGTTGTTTAGTGTCCCTGCACAGAGAGCAAGATGAAGAGTTACCTGTGAGGTCTCAGGATAGGTGTGGACGGAGAGGGAGTCTCCCATCACGGAGGCGTGCCTTTGTTCAACTTGTCTCTCCACACATTGGCATTTGTTTTCTTACATCTCTCTGGTGGAGAAACCTGGGTCTTTTGAAGACAAGTCCATCCTGCTTTGTGGTAGCCTTAGACCCTACTTCCCAAGGGGTGTCTAATTTCAGACAGCAGTTATCAAGTGAGCACTGTTCGTGTTACCCATTTGTGGCTGCTTGGGTACTTGCTTGTTTGGCAATTCTATTTTGGGAAGTTGCTTGGAGCTTTAATAACAGAAATCTTGGAGGTGGTTGTATGAGGAGCAGAGGAGAGCAGAGCAGGAGGTCTTGTGAGGATTGTAGATTATGTGGGAGTTATTGGAAGGGATTGTGTCATTAGAAAATAAATTATCATTTAACACCTATTTTTATTTTAAACACTTTTTAAGAATTTTTGGTGTTTTTTCTCTAATTCATATTATTTTTTTTAAAAAATCCTGAAATCCTGCAGTTTTCACCTTGTCCACTAGGACTTATAATAGACTAACACATCCTGTTCTGTAGAAAAAAACTTTTCAGCAGTCTCCTCATTATCAGCACAAGCAGGATTACACTGAAAGGTGACACCAATGTGTATAGATAACACAGGATCCACCAGTCACTATAGGAGATGTCACCGCTCCCTCTCCCTGCACACTGACTTCTTCCCAGGTCACAGAGCCTAGAAAACTCACTATAGAAGTCAATGGGTATATTCCTGCCCACAGGCTCCTATGTCCATAAAGCTCAGGCAAGATGGCTGCTCCTATAATAGTTACATAGTTACATAGTTTGTAAGGCCGAAAAAAGACAAGACGTCCATCCAGTTCAGCCTGTTTTGCTAAAGTGTTGATCCAGAGGAAGGCAAAAACTACCATGACATAGAAGCCAATTGTCCTCATTTTAGGGAAAAAAATCCTTCACAACTCCAATCTGGTAATCAGAATAATCCCTGGATCAGCGACCCCCCTCCAGAATCCTGGTCACTATAACTTGTTATATTATTACATCAAGAAATGTATCCAGACCCTTCTCCAGAATCTTGGTCACTATAACTTGTTCTATTATTACATCTAGAAATGTATCCAGACCGTTCTCCAGAATCCTAATCACTATAACCTGTTATATTATTACATCTAGAAATGTATCCAGACCCTTCTCCAGAATCCTGGTCACTATAACTTGTTATATTATTACATCTAGAAATGTCTCCAGACCCTTCTCCAGAATCCTGGTCACTATAACTTGTTCTACTATTATCTTTAGAAATGTATCCAGACCCTTCTCTCCAGAATCTGGTCACTTTAACCTGTTTTTATCATTACATCTAGAAAATGTATACAAGACCCTTCTCCAAATCCCTGGTCACTATAACTTGTTATATTATTACATCTCGACATGTCTCCAGACCCTTCTCCAGAATCCTGGTCACTATAACTTGTTATATTATTACATCTAGAAATGTATCTGGACCCTTCTCCAGAATCTCGGTCACTATAACTTGTTATATTATTACATCTAGAAATGTATCCAGACCCTTCTCCAGAATCCCGTTCACTATAACTTGTTATATTATTACATCTAGAAATGTATCCAGACCCATCTCCAGAATCCTAGTCACTATAACTTGTTCTACTATTACATCTAGAAATGTATCCAGACCCTTCTCCAGAATCCTGGTCACTTTAACCTGTTACATTATTACATCTCAAAATGTATAAAGACCTTTTTCAAGAATCCTGGTCACTAGAACTTGTTATATTATTACATCTAGAAATGTATACAGACCCTTCTTCAGAATCCCGGTCACTATAACTTGTTATATTATTACATCTAGAAATGTATCCAGACCCTTCTCCAGAATCCCGTTCACTATAACTTGTTATATTATTACATCTAGAAATGTATCCAGACCCATCTCCAGAATCCTAGTCACGATAACTTTTTATATTATTACATCTAGAAATGTATCCAGACCCTTCTCCAGAATCCTGGTCACTATAACTTGTTATATTATTAAATTTAGAAATGTATCCAGACCCTTCTCCAGAATCCTGGTCACTATAACTTGTTATATTATTACATCTGGAAATGTATCCAGTCCCTTCTCCAGAATCCTGGTAACTATAACTTATTACATCTAGAAATGTATCCAGTCCCTTCTCCAGAATCCTGGTCACTATAACTTGTTATATTATTACATCTAGAAATGTATCCATACCCTTCTCCAGAATCACGGTCACTATAACTTGTTATATTATTACATCTAGAAATGTATCCAGACCCCTCTCCAGAATCCCGGTCACTATAACTTGTTATATTATTACATCTAGAAATGTCTCCAGACCCTTCGCCAGAATCCTGGTCACTATAGCTTGTTATATTATTACATCTAGAAATGTATCCAGACCCCTCTCCAGAATCCCGGTCACTATAACTTGTTATATTATTACATCTAGAAATGTCTCCAGACGCTTCGCCAGAATCCTGGTCACTATAGCTTGTTATATTATTACATCTAGAAATGTATCCAGACCCCTCTCCAGAATCCTGGTCACTATAACTTGTTATATTATTACATCTAGAAATGTTTCCAGACCCTTCTCCAGAATCCTGGTCACTAAAAACTTGTTATATTATACATCTAGAAATGTATCCAGACCCTTCTCCAGAATCCCGGTCACTATAACTTGTTATTACATTTATAGATGTATTCAGACCCTTCTCCAGAATCCTGGTCACTATAACTTGTTATATTATTACATCTAGAAATGTCTCCAGACCCTTCTGCAGAATCGTGGTCACTATAACTTGTTATATTATTACATCTAGAAATGTATCCAGACCCATCTCCAGAATCCCGGTCACTATAACTTGTTATATTATTACATCTAGAAATGTCTCCAGACCCTTCGCCAGAATCCTGGTCACTATAGCTTGTTATATTATTACATCTAGAAATGTCTCCAGACCCTTCACCAGAATCCTGGTCACTATAACGTGGTATATTCTTAAATTTAGAAATGTATCCCGACCCTTCTCCAGAATCCTGGTCACTATAACTTGTTATATTATTACATCTGGAAATGTATCCAGTTCCTTCTCCAGAATCCTGGTCACTATAACTTATTACATCTAGAAATGTATCCAGTCCCTTCTCCAGAATCCTGGTCACTATAACTTGTTATATTATTACATCTAGAAATGTATCCAGACCCCTCTCCAGAATCCCGGTCACTATAACTTGTTATATTATTACATCTAGAAATGTCTCCAGACCCTTCTCCCGGTCACTATAACTTGTTCTATTATTACATCTAGAAATGTATCCAGACCCCTCTCCAGAATCCCGGTCACTATAACTTGTTATATTACTACATCTAGAAATGTCTACAGACTCTTCTCCAGAATCCTGGTCACTATAACTTGTTATATTATTACATCTAGAAATGTCTCCAGACCCTTCGCCAGAAGCCTGGTCACTATAGCTTGTTATATTATTACATCTAGAAATGTTTCCAGACCCCTCTCCAGAATCCCGGTCACTATAACTTGTTATATTATTACATCTAGAAATGTTTCCAGACCCTTCTCCAGAATCCTGGTCACTATAACTTGTTATATTATTACATCTAGAAATGTTTCCAGACCCTTCTCCAGAATCCTGGTCACTATAACTTGTTATATTATTACATCTAGAAATGCATCCAGGCCCTTTTTGAACTCGGTTATTGAATTCACCATGACAAGTTCCTCTGGCAGAGAGTTCAACAGTCTCACTGCTCTAACAGTAAAGAATCCCTTTCTATGTTTATGTAGAAACTTTCGTTCCTCAAGACGTAGAGGATGCCCCCTTGTTCTGGATACATTTCTGGGTATAAATAAATCTTGGGAGAGATCTCTATATTGACCTTTGATGTATTTAAACATATTTATTATGTCCCCCCCGAAGCCGTCTTTTCTCTAAACTAAATAACACTAATCTTGCCAATCTTTCTGTGTACTGTAGTCCACCCAGTCTCTTTTATTATTTTTTGTTGCCCGCCTTTGTACCTGTTTCAAGCTCTACAATGTCTTTCCTGTGCACTGGTGCCCAAACTGTCCACAATATTCCATTTGTGGTCTGACCAGTGACTTGTATAATGGGAGAATGATGTTCTCATCATGTGCATCTATGCCCCTTTTAATACACCCCATGATGCTATTTGCTTTGGCAGCTGCTGCCGATATTGGCTGCTACAATTAAGTTTACTGTCCACCAGGATTCCCAAGTCCTTCTCCAATCACTTTTACCCAGCGTTTTTCCATTTAACATGTAATCATGTAATGGATTTCTCTTCCCCATGTGCATAACCTTGCATTTATCTATGTTAAACCTCATCTGCCATTTCTCTGCCCAGGCCTCCAACTTATTCAGATCTCTTTGTAATAATACATTATCCTCTATTGTGTTGATTACTTTACAGAGCTTAGTATCATCTGCAAAGATCGATATTCTACTGTGTAATCCCTGTGTAAGATCATTAATGAAAATGTTAAAGAGGATAGGGCTCAATACTGAGCCCTGTGGTCCCCACTAGTAACAGGGATCCCGTCTGAGTATGCACCGTTAATTACCACCCTTTGTTTTCTATCAGTGAGCCAGTTGCTTACCCACTTGCACACATTTTCCCCCAGTCCAATCATTCTCATTTTATTTACCAACCTTTTATGTGGCACCGTATAAAATGCTTTAGAAAAATCTAGATATATGACATCCAGTGCCTCACCCGATCCAGTCTAGCACTGACTTCTATAGAAGCTGATGAGATTAGTCTGACAGGACCGATCCTTCATAAACCCATGCTGGAACGGAGTTATACATTTATTTTCAGTGAGATACTCCAGGAAATCATCTCTGAGAAAACCTTCAAACATTTTACCCACAACAGAGGTTAAGCTTACCGGCCTATAGTTTCCTGGATCACTTTTTTTTTTACCCCTTTTTGAATATTGGCACCACCTTCGCTATGCGCCATATACGGGACATACCGTCCATAAATATTAAAGGGGTATTCTCGCTACAAAGATCATATCTCAGATTATGGGGACAGTAAACTTTTGTAATTGGTTTGCATTACCTAAGTCACTTAGAATAGCAGATATGAGCTTTACTGTGCATCAATAGCTATTTTTTGCAGCTGGTAGTCGGGACACGCTCCCTTTTTTGTGATTGGCTGACTGACATTTCATTCAGCCTATTGGGATACGACCCGGTCGGATTCCTCCCATTGGACATGCCCCCTGCACTGTGATTGGCTGACTGACATTTCATTCAGCCTGTTGAGATACGCCTCCAGACAGGAAATGCCCTAGACACGCCCCCTGCGATGTGATTGGCTGCCTTCACACTCCGTGTTTACTCCCCTCTGAGCTGTTAGAACCGAAAGTGAAGCCAGCTATGTGAGAGGGCTGCTGACTGTATACTCATCTTCCAGCTCTAAGGTGAATGATCTGGGTAATCACTGTTTAACTCATAGATCCCCTCATATAACACAGTGTTACATACTGTGCTTCCTCCATATAACACAAGCTTAGTCTCCTGTCTGATAACAGAGGGTGAGGAGGAGGGGGGGGGGGGGCAGTGTGCATTCCTCAGATGTGTTTCATCAGTTCAGGCTGTGTGTATAACTGGTTATAGCACAGCAAGGAGCTTGTGGAGCCTGAAGCTGAAGGCTCTGCAGACAAGAGAACACTGCAGGAGGCTGCAAAGCTGTCCTCTCCAGACAACCTTCCCCTTCCCCTGCTTCACACAGAATGATGATGTCACAGCTCTTCAGTGAGAGGACAGACACGCCTGCTGAGAGGAGAGACACGCCTGCTGGGAGGAGAGACACGCCTGCTGGGAGGAGAGACACGCCTGCTGAGAGGAGAGATTCGCCCCTGGATTTCAAATTCAATCTCATAGAATTAGCTGAAGAGCACGAACACTTCAAACGATAAAACCCCTTTAAGAATAGGGGCCTATCGATGACATCACTTAACTCTCTTAGGACTTCTGGACCTGGGGATTTGTCTATTTTAATTTTCTTAAGGCAGAGCTGCACTTCTTCCTGGGTTAGATGGGAAACATTTAAGGTGGAGTTTATCTCATCCCTCTGTTCAACAGGAAGCTCATCCTCCTCGGTAAATACAGTGGAGAAAAAATTGTTTAATAGGTTTACTTTCTTCTCCATCGCCCTCCACAGTATCTCCCTCACTACTTTTCATAGGGCCAACATTCTCTGTTTTAATCTCTTTACTATTTATATAGTTAAAAAATAATCATATACAGAAATAAAAAATCTATAATCAGAAAATAAAAACGACTAAGAAGAAAAGAATATGTGTCAGTGTCTTGCTTTAATTAGAAAATAAATTGGTGATATATTCCCTTTAAAGCAGAGATGTGTGGTGGGAACAGGTTATTAACAGCTTTGCCTGTCTGAGTTCCTAGGGAAACAGTTATCTATCAAAGGGATTGAGAGAAAAGAGGCAGACGAGTTAACGAGAAGAGAGATGAATCAAGTGAGCAGCAGAGTCAAAGAGCACCTATCACCTCCACACAAACACACAAAATATAGTAGTAGATGAAATTATAAGACTTTTTCCAATAAATGTCATTAGCAAATCAGAGGGCTGACCCCAGTATTACAGGGGAACAGATTTTACTTTCACTTTCTTAGATAGAGCTCTTTATGTAGCAGGGATTATTTCTGTTGAGAGATATCAACTGTGCAGGGGGAGCTGGGGATATAGCCGGTAGTACAGGGTAATCTGAGTCTCTTATGCATACACACTGAGAACATAGTATGGCAGGATTTACAGGTATCTACATTACACTGCTGTTACTGTTATATCCAGCACAGAAATAGCAGCACAGAGTTTATCACTGTGCACATGATGTAAATTTCCTGGCTCCCCCTTTCACAGTGGACTCTCCCAGCTCAGAAGCAGTTACTTTGACACAGCTGTCAACATAGCGATCCATCAAGCTGTCATATGGCGACTTGAGCCAACTTCACAGCTATGTTAAAGGGCAAGCTCTTTTTTTTTTTTTTTTTTAAAATTAATTAAAGGTGAAATAAATAAATTTTCATAATTGAGCAAATTGTTGAAATTAAGTATGTTAGTCCATGAATTTTCCCTGAAGGTGATAGGTCTTCTTTAAAGATGAATTAGAGCGAGTCATATGATTGTTAGATGGATGACCACATGGAAAAATGTTGCAGTAGTATAGGTGGGAGAGAATGAAGGCATGAACCTTTTTTGTTAAAGTTGAGAAAAGAGCAAATTTGAGAAATAATTTGCTGGTGGCAGCGGTAGAAGGTGGCAAGGGTTTGGATGTTTAGTATGAAAGACAAGATGGTAACACCAAGGCAACGGACATTTATTACTAAGAAAATTTGGCACCTTGGTCTATGACTTATCATTCTTTTGAGTAAAAATTAAACTCGATGGGGAAAAGATGATGAACGCTTTATGTCCTTATTGAAATGGTTTTCTGGGACTATCTTTTTATTTGTTATAGAGCTCACAACTTTATTATGTTGAACTTTGTAATTGATACCCATTAAAAATTATTTACCCTTTTTTTTCTTTGCAAAAACCCGGCCGAACCCGGCCCTTCTGTTTTACCCTGTGAGGGCCAAATTTATCGCATGGCTTTTTTTCTGGTTTTTATGGGGCTTTTTTTCATCACTAAATCGTGTTCTTTAAAGCCCGACTTAAACTCAGGAAAACTGTAGTGGGGGGTGATTTGAGAGGGGATGATCTGGTGCCTTTGGGGTCAACAAATCGGGTGTGAACAAAAGGGGGGACAGGAAAGTTAATACACTCGTGATAACTTGTGGGCCCCTTTGGATCATTACTCTAGAGTTTTTAAACTGCCAATTATTATTTGTACTCTTTACCTCTTTTTGATAAAGGAAAAGGGAAAAGGTCCGAAGACTTGCATGTTTTTTTTGGGCCCGACTGGGAAATTGGGGCCTGTGAGATTAAACCCCGTGTTTTTAAATTTAAGGCCCCTTTCCCCAAAAGCAAAAGGTTTTGGGCCCGGGTTTTTTAGGCGGGTTTGCAATTTTTTTTAGACCCCCTGAAAAAAAAGGGAAAAAAGAGCCCGAACGGGGGGTCCATGGAAAAACCCGGCAGAGTTCCCCCCCGTCCCACGCAAAGGGGTTTTTCCCCCGGGCTGCTTTGTGGCGGCGGTTTCCCGGGGACCCAAAACATTGTACATGCAACCCTCTTCCGTGTTGTCAAAAGGGAGGGGGGAGGGCCTTTCTCTTTGCCCCCCCCCCCACGGCCCCGGGGGGGGCGGCCCCAATTACGGACAAATAAAAGGCCGGGGAAAAACCCGTGCCGGGGGGGGTGACCCTGCAGGGCCCGCCAAAACAGGGGGTATAAATCCGGCAGAGGGGGGGCCCCGGGGGCGCGGGCTCCGCCGAACCAGGCTCCGCTGGCCCACAGTTTTGGGCCCCCAGTTCGGGGGGCCCGGAGGCTAGTTTCCGTCGTCCCCCCGGGGCCCAAATCGGCCCTTTTGGGTTGTTTCCTCGACCCGGACCCCGGCGCCCGAGCGCCCAGAGGCCCGGGAGTGGGGACTAATGTTCCCCATTTCCCGGGGGGGCCCGCGGGGTGGGGTTTTGCGGAGACAGCGCCTTTTTCCTCGCCTCCGTGATCTGCCTGGCAGGCTTTATATGGGATTAGGCCCCTTTAGCCCCGCCCGGGGCCGGGCCCCCATGTGCGTAGGCGGCGCCGGGGGGGGGGGGGGGACGTCATTCCCCCGCCCCCTATGAGGGTGGAAAAAGGGGCCGGGCGGCAGCTGGAGGGCAAAGGGGAGGGGTCCGGTAAGTGAAAGGGTTTGGTTTTTTTTTATTAATAGGGGGGCACTTTTGCCCATCTCTAAAGGGGGGGGTCCCCCCGGCGCTGCCCCATCACTAAAGGGGGCCCCGAAAGCCTAAATAAAGGGGGTCCGACTGACTTCCCCCAAAGGGGGTTTCCCCGGCGCTGCCCATCACTAAAGGGGGCCCCGAAAGCCCATCCTAAAGGGGGG
The DNA here is from genome assembly GCA_025379985.1 of Phyllomedusa bahiana. Lineage (NCBI taxonomy): Eukaryota > Metazoa > Chordata > Amphibia > Anura > Hylidae > Phyllomedusa > Phyllomedusa bahiana. Next base: position 10,952 of record JAODAL010074570.1, read on the forward strand.
TCCCTGGGGTTGGCCCATCACTAAAGGGGGGCCCTTTATCCTATCACTAAAAGGGGGGGGGCCCGTGCCCTTTCAACTTTAAAAGGGGGTCCCTGGCGTGGGCCTTTTCACTAAAGGGGGGGGCCCTGGCGCTTTACTATCCTTTAAAAAAGGGGGCCCCCACGGGCCCATCACTTAAAGGGGGCCTGCGGCCATCAAATAAAAGGGGGGGCCTTTGGGGGGTGCTTAAAAACTAAAGGGGGGGCCCCGGCGCTGCCCATAACTAATAGGGGGGGCCCCGATGCCTAACAAATAAAAAGGGGGCCCCCCGACTGGGGTATCACATAAAGGGGGGTCCCTGGGCCCGCCCATCATAAAGGGGGTTTCCCCGGCGCTGGCCCATCCCTAAAGGGGGGGGCCTGAAATTTCCTATTTCTAAAGGGGGGTCCCTGGCGCAAGGGGCTATCCTAAAGGGGGATCCCTGGCGGTGTTATCCCCTAAAAGGGGGGGCCCTGGGGCTGGGGGATCACTTTAAAGGGGGGGCCCTGACTGCCCATCACTTTAAAGGGGGGGTCCCCCGGCATGCCCCTTTTTCTAATGGGGGGCCCCGGCGCTGCCTATCACTAAAAGGGGGGGCCCCCAAATGCCTATCTCCCAAGGGGGGGTTTGTGATGCCTATCTCTTAAGGGGGGGGGCCCCGGGGGTGCCTATTTTTAAAAGGGGGGCCGACGCCTTTTCCCCTAAAGGGGGCCTGACTGCCTATCACTAATGGGGGGTCCCTGGCGCTTTCCTCTCACCTAAAGGGGGGTCCCCCCCGGCGTGCCTATTTATTTGGGGGGGGGTTTAATGCCTATCACAAAAGGGGGCCCCGATGCCCTTTTCCCAAAAGGGGGGCCCCGGGTGCCCTTTCCCAAAAGGGGGGGGCCCCGGCGCTGCCTTCAAATAAAGGGGGCCCCGCTTTCCTTTTCACTAAAGGGGGGGGCCCGGGCCCTTTATTAAAAAGGGGTCCCTGGCACGCCCATCTCTAAAGGGAGGTCCCTGGCATGCTTTTTTTAAAGGGGGTTTTTGACTGCCTATCAATTTAAAAGGGGGTTTCCCGGCGCTTGGCCCATCCCCAAAGGGGGGGCCCGACTGGCCCCATCCTACAAGGGGGGCCCCGGGGGGTTTCCCATTTTTTAAAGGGGGTCCCCGGCGTGGGCCCATCACTAAAGGGGGGCCCCGGCTGCTGCCCATAACTAAAGGGGGCCCCGGCTGCCCCAAAATCTAAAGGGGGCCCGACTCAACCCCAAAACCCCCCTTTAAAGGGGGGGCCCCCGATCTACCCCCAACCTCAAAAAGGGGGGCCCTGCTTTACTAACCCCTAAAAGGAGGGCCCTCCCGGGTCCACCCAAAACCCCTTTAAGGGAAAAGGGCCTGACCCCCCCTACAAACCCAAAGGGGGGCTTTGGGGAGGGGACCCCCCAACCTACCCGGGTGGCCCCACCAAAATTATCCAGCGGGGTTACCCACCCAAAAAGGGGCCTTTCTAATTACCGGGGGCCCTTTTTTCCCCTTTGCCTATACCCGGTAATATTTAATTTTTTAGGGGAGCAGCCCCCGCTGTAGCATTGGGGGTGGGGGGAGGATATTGAAAGTGGGGGGAGGGGGATTAAAAGTATGTTTGGGGGGAGGGGGATATTTTATGTGGGTTTGGGGGGGGGGATTTTGTGTGTGGGGGGGGTGTGTATTTTTTTTGTGGGTGGTGGGTGTTTTTTGTATGTATGCGGGGGAGGGGGATATTGTTGGGGGTGGAGGGGGGTATTTTTATGTGGGTGGAGGGGTATTGTTTTTTGGGTGGAGGGGGGTATTTTTTAGGTGGGGGGCGGGGGATATTGTATGTTTGGGGGGGAAGGGGGTATTTTATTTGGGGGGGAGGGGGGGAAAATTTTTTATGTGGGGGGGGGGGGGATATTGTATGCGGGTTTGGGGGGGGATATTGAAATTGGGGGGGGGGGAGGGGGAAAATTGTTGGGGCTGGAGGGGGGATATTGTATGTTTGGGGGGGGAGGGGGGAATTTTTATGTGGGTTTGGGGGGGGGGGGATATTGTATGTGGGTGGAGGGGGGGGGTAGTGTATGTGGGTGGAGGGGGGATTTGGTATGTGGGTGGAGGGGGATATTTTTATGTGGGGTGGGGGAGATATTGTATGTGGGTGGAGGGGATATTGTATGTGGGGGGAGGGGATATTGTTATGGGGTGGGGGGGAGATTGTAAGTGGGTGGAGGGGGATTTGGTTTGGGGGGGGGGGTTTTTGTATGTGGGTGGAGGGGATATTGAAAGTGGGTGGAGGGAGATCTTGTATGTGGGTGGGGGGGGGGATTTTGTTTGTGGGTGGAGGGGTTTTGTATGTGGGCGGAGGGGGGTTTTTGTTTGCGGGTGGGGGGGGGATATTGTTTGTGGGTGGGGGGGGGATTTTGTTTGGGGGGGCGGGGGGGCATTGTATGTGGGTGGAGGGGGACATTGTATGTGGGTGGAGGGGGATAGTGTGTGGGGGAGGGGGGGATATTGTATTTGGGTGGGGGGGGGATATTTTATGTGGACTATTGGGGGGCTATTGTTTGGGGGGGGGGGAGGGGGATATTGTATGTGGGTGGAGGGGGTTTGTATGTGGGTGGAGGAGGGGTATTGTAGTGCGTGGGGGGGTATTGTTTGTGGGGGGGAAGGGGGTCGATTGTATGTGGGTGGAGGGGGATATTGTATGTGGGTTGGGGGGAATATTGTATGTGGGGGGGGGGGGGGTATTGGGGGGGGGGGAAAAAAGGGGGGTAAGGGGGGAGGGGGTTTTGTATGTGGGGGAGGGGGGATAAATTTATGTGGAAAAAAAAAACCACAAAAATGGGAAAAAATTTTTCCCAAAAAACTACAAAGTACACTTACGCTCAATTTTGGTTTATAGATTTCTGCCCGCAGGCTTTTATGGCCCCTTTTTGCGCAAAGGGAAAAAAATGGCAGGGGTGCCGTTAAATTTAAGGGGCAAAATTTCTCTAGGTAAACCCTTTTACACTGATCAAAAAAAACCCCATTAAAAAACACAAAGGGAAGATGCTAAAAATACAACAATAACCCGAGGGGAAATTTTCCCAAAGGTTAAAAGGGTACAGGGGTTAAAAGCCATCTGTACAGATCACCTGAGGGTATCAGGGTTTTTTTCACCCACAAAACAAAAAAAAAAAAAATTTTTGGGCAAAACCGCCCAGCACTTTGAAAGGGTGCACTGACAAAAAAACTTTTTACCCCCAAACTCCCAGTATTTTTGGGGGAAAAAAAAAAAAAACATGTGGGAAAACAAAACAAATTATGAGGTTTAGTTGTACAGTAGTACCCGTAAGCAAGCTCGCAAGCCCAAAAA
>JAODAL010074571.1:0-14318 GCA_025379985.1 Phyllomedusa bahiana
CTCCCAAAACCCAACCCCCAAAATGGCCCAAACACTGTACACCCCTTTTTTTTACATATACCACCGCCATACAGAAAACCACATGGGGTAGATATTATTGTATGTAAAACGCTCAGCAAAAATATCCCGTATAAAATCGAGTAAAAGCCATTTTTTCAGCACAAAAAAAGTGCTGAAAAATGCGACCTCGCTTACACCCCGAGCCCACTGTCGGAAACCGGGGGGGGGGGGAGGGGGGGGGGGGGCCGTTTGGCCCGGGGGCCGCAGGGACGCTTCGGTTAAAAGCGGCTCCTCATGGACGAAATATAACTAAAGGGCCGAGTGAGGGGCACAGTGTCCGGGGGGCGGTGGGCCCGGGCACTGCCCAGCGATCCCTTCACCTATATGGACTCCTCCGGAGCGCATATATAAAAGGGATACCACTGGGGGCAGAGAGCGAGCGCTCCCCGCTCCGCAGTGGACCCCGGGGCGGCCGAAAGACTCGGGGGCCGTCCTGATTTTTCCGGCACGGGCCCACGTGTGTCATCACGCTGCATCCCGGGCCTGATATACCCCCAAATTCCCTGGCAAGAGGAAGGAAAAGCACCCGGGGGGCCGGACAAAAGGAGGGGGAGCGGCGGGGGAGACTGGGGCCACCCCGGGGGTAAGTTTTTTTTTTTGTTTTAAAAAAAAACCCCTGCCTAAACCTCCCCTTACCGCCTATATCGGTTTAGGGGAACCATAGGGTTACCCCACACGCCAGGGGGATGGGGGTTTGCAGCAGGGGGGAAATGAAATTTCTTTAGGATTCTGAGGGAACTGGGGGGTTTTGCAGTGATTTTGGGCCCCCTTTTTTTTAATTCTCTTCACGCCCCACATAAAAGTTAACAGGTTCCACGGTAGGGCATTTTAACAGGCTTTAAATTAAAGGCCATTTTTCCATACAGTCACTTCATAAACATCAATAAATAACAGCAACCCAAAATGGCTCCGGGTTTTTTCAACACAGTTTAACTGCAAACAGGGGGTAATAAGTCACAGATACCTGGGGGTTTTCCACCATTTCATATCCTGCCCCTCCTGGGGCGGGTGATTCCCCGGGCGGGTTTCTCTTTCACGGTGAAAGGGCTGCAGCATCCCACGGGGTTTCGGTCTTTACTGTCTTTCACTTCTTCTGTGCCCTTTTCACTCTGTCCCCAAGGGACCTAAACTCCCCAAATCCCTCCTCCAACAGTGCCCCCAGAAACCCTTCTTTCCCCCTCCCCCCTTTTTCTAGAAAATGCACAACACGGGTTTGACTGTTTTGGGTCCTGTGCTGGTAATTCCCGGGCGCCCTCAAAGGGCCCAAATTTGAGAAGAAACAAATTTTTACAATTAATAAAACGTGACAAGAGAGTTTTCCCCCCGGGCCCACATTCTCCCCCCGGGAAAAAAATGTCGTCCTCCGACATTCACCAACTTAAAATATTTGAGGAAAAGCCCATAAAGAGTCTCCCTAACTTCTAATTTAGTCGGGTGGCATTTACCTTAAAAAAGGTTTTATCTTTTAAGTTTTTTGACTGGTCTTCAACACCCCAAAAGTAGACAGTATTTTTACTTTTTCCTTTTTCCCCCCTTACTACCATTTGAAGTACTTTTTTCAAAGGCCTGCCTCTATTTAAAAGGGAAAAGTGAAAAACCTCAATTTTTTTTGAAAATAATAAAGGAACAAGAAAAATTTTTTTAACATCCTAAGCAATCTCTTAGGCTACTTGTTATTTTCCCCTCCTGAAAAAGAAGAAAAAGAAAGAGAAAAACAACAAAAACAATTTCAATAATAAATTGACATTTATATCTTCTGCTGGAAATTTTTTCCGACCATCTTAAAACCAGCCAAACCTATGCTAACTAGTTTAAAGAAATTTTTTTTATTTTTCAGCCCAAATTAAAACAGTTTTTTAAAACCCTTTTTATGTGGTTTTTCCCAAAGAACTGGTGGAAAGGAAAAAGTACTTCTCAGGCTGTTTTAAACCTAAACCTGCGGGAAAAATTACCTGTTTTAAAATTTAACATTTTTTGGGAAAGGGGGGCACGGTTTTCCTCCCAAATGCCCAAAAGTAAAACATCAGGGGTCTTTTTTTCTTTCTCTTGAGGAAACCTTTCTGCTTGCCAATTCTTCTAAATTTTCTGGGTTCATCATTTCTCTGAATTTCAATTCAGGATCTACGCGGTTTCCCTCCCGGGTTTTCAGCTGTAATTGAATCAACAGTCTCCCCCCCCCAACCCAAAAAGGATCTACTATTTCTGGATCTTGAATCTTTTTCAACTGGGTTTTTCCCTTTGGGTGTACTTCCAAATTTCCCATTTTCCCATCCAGAAAACCCCTGGGGCAAAAATTTCCCTACACTTCAGGTTTTAAAGGGCACATTTTCTACTGGCAAAACAAGCATATAGGGGGTGATTTTTCCTCATCTAAAGCTTCTAAAAGGTCTTTTTCCCTACAAGGGGCAATTTTTTAGATTGCGTCTTTTTGACGGCCCTTTGTTTGGGGTGTTGCTTCAGGGTTTGGGGTCTACTGGTGGTAGTATTTCAAAAGGGTAGCAACGGGTTTCCGATGCAAGAGTCTTGTCTTTTTTACCTCCTGTTTCATAAACTGGCTGTCGTAAATTTCTTTCCTTTTTGATACGACAAACTTGTCTTCCCATATAAACCAAGTTTTCCTGGCCCCACCTTTTTCTTGAAAATTTTTCTGACAAACACACGGAAAACCTGAGGGAAATTTCGCTCCTTTACACTTCCTGTCATAATGTGCTTTATTTTTGGGCCTCTGTCCTTCAGAAAACAACTTTTGAAGCAATATTATATCCTCTGCCATGCTTCTTTCCTGCCGAACAAATTCTGGTAAGCCCTTGAAAGTCTCGGGACACTGAGAATCAAACCCAAAATGAAAAAAGGTAATCGTGGAGATCTGCCGAAAAAACCGGGTAAAGGGGGAGAAACCCTGTTGCTCCTCTTTGTGCAGTTGTAGGCTTTGGAACAATTTTTTAAGGAGTTTTCCAATCTCTTTTCCTTCGGGGGGGTTAGAGTCTTTAGCATCGACAGTAGGTACGATTGAAACTTCCCCTGCCCAAATACCTTGTGGAGGGTAAGGTGTTGAAAATAGACTTCTAATTTCCCGGCAATACTTTCCTAACTTGGCAAAGAGTTGTTTTTCAAACTCTCTTCCCTTGGTAAATGATGCACCCTTTGGGAAAGAAATCCAAACAAAAAAGCAAATTAAATTAAATTATCTTTTCTGTTTGCCGTTTTTCCAAATTTTTTTGGTATGGCGTAGCTTGAGCAAATCGGGTAAAAAGGGCCATAACCACTAAGATTTTATTAAATATCCCCCCTTTTACATTCTAAAGGGTTTTGAAAGTCATGGGACCCCATTTTCGAAGGGGTATGTGGTTGTAATGTTACCCTTTGGGGGCCCCTTGTGGGTTTTTTGGGGACCTTATTTTTTAAAAACCAGCCACACTCTCGGGTCCAAAAGGGTTCAATATCTTTTTTCCCTGTAGGGCCCCGAAAAACTTTTTCCAGGGGCAAGGAAAACTGTTCTCTCAACCCTAAGTACCCCATTTCTTCGTAAAATTTCCCCCTTAAAACACCATCCGAGGGAAAACTTTTGGCAAAAACCCAACCGGGCAGGTTTGGACCTTTTTTTGGCGTAGAGTATCCCTTTCTGAATTGAGTTGAAATTTTTAAGGCCCCCCTTTCTCTCAACAAGGGGCTTGTAGCGGGAGACTCTGTGCCCCCTCCCTTCTTACTGGGTATTCTATTTTGGGTTTGGGTTTTGAAACGGGAAGCCCCTTTTCCAATGATTTTTGTTTCTTTTCTGAGCCTTTTTAAAGTTTCTTTTGGAATTTTGCCGGATTAAAAAAGGTATGAAGCTTTTTTCCAAAACCCTTTTGGTTGCTTTTCCCACTGTTATGGGGCACCACTTTTGGTTTGTGTATTCTTTTTGGGCTGGACTTGTACTGCTTCAACGGAAACTCATCAAGTTTCCCAAAACAAAACTTCTTCGGGAAAACTGTTGCAAAATTTTCTTCCCGGGTTTAAAGGGGCATTCTAGACAATCCCCTTCTCATCCGAAATTACTTTTCCGGGCCCTATTTTTTTTTTTTGATGCTGAAGTTAAACTCTGCTAGTTCGTGGCCACCCATCTCTGACCATTGCATTGAGTTTTGCAAGTGAGGACTGGGGAAAAGGGGGTTGTTGCCCTGTGTAAACCACAAATTTGGGGAGGAAATACAAAAAAAAATCTCTGAATCTTTAAACAGAAGCCCACTTCTTTGGCTAGGAACTCTATTTTTCCAAAATGCAGAGGGTAGTTCTTCCCCACTGTTTGTCAAATTTTCTGGAACCATAGCCAAGGACTCAAAGCTTGCCATTTTACTTTGGTACAAGACTGCCCCCCAAGTCCCCTTGTGATGCATCCCCCAATGAAGTACAAAGGGAACACTGAAGCCCGGGGTACCCCCATGACGGGTTTTTTTTGGGACTAGACAGCCCCAGTCAACTCTTCCCAGCACTTCTTTGGTACGGGGACCCCTTTTGATGGGTTTTTTTTCCCAAAGGGTGAGTTTTTCCCCTTTGGGGTTTGGGGTCTGCCTTTTTTTCCAAACTTTTTTTCTTCTGGTGTCACTCACTTGGGGTTTTCCCTGCTAAGAGAGCATAAAAAGGGACCCTTGCAATCTTGGGAGAAGTTCTGGATGTAAGTCCGGTAAAAAAAAAGGGAAAAAGGCCTGGGGCCCTTTTTCTCAATTCCCCACAGGGAGGGGGGTTTGGGTTTTTCAATGCCATCACGGGGGAAATTTTCCCAGCTGGACCCATAAATACCCACCCAACACAAATTTTTCCCAGGAACCGGACTTTTCTTTTAAACAGTTCACACTTTTTTGGTGTCAGCTTGACCCCATTTTTGCGGGTACCCCTGCAAGACAGTTCTCAAAAATTCTCTATTTTTGTTCAAAAATGCCCAAACTGGAATCAGATTGTCATTTTGTATGGCGGGACAAATGTCATCTCCCCGGGGCCCCCCCAAAGCAGATCTCCTTTTGCTTCTGGAATTCCGCAGGAGAAAGAACTGAGTCCAAAGGGAATGGGGTTTCCCACTCATACAATCCCCAGGGTGTGATAAGCCCGGAAATTTGGCCCCGCGGGTTCTTCCCACAAAAAACCCTTTGGGGGGAGGCCTTTCCTTTGGCCAGGACTGAAAAACATGGTACTTCCTGGGCAAAAATGCTAGCATGTTCCCCCGGATTTTTTTGGGGATTTGGAAAGACGGTCAGGACTGACCTCTGGTTCACCTCCCCCTGTAAAACACAGCAGAGTCCCCGGTCCCATCCTTCTTTTTTGACACAGACAATTGGGGATTAATAAGATTACTTGGGCTTTCCCGGGTCCAACCCCGTTGAGGGGGTCTTGAAGGGACCCCTTTTAAATTCCTTTTGTAGTGGTTTAGGCACGGGGCCTGTAGCTCTTTTTACTGGGTAGTGTCCCCTTTAAAGGGTTATTTTCCCGTTGGAGCGATGGAATTTCAACCAAAATCCGAATCATCCGGAGAAAGCAAGACACTTTCCCCCCTTAACATTTTTCTCACTACTGTTGTTCTTCTGCACTCAGATGCTCAAGAGAAAACTGGGGGGTTCCAAATGTTCTCTGGAGGGAAATTTCCCCGCTCCCGGGGCCCCAAATGTTAACACTGGGTTTGGATTTTTCTCACCCGAGAAATCTGAAATGGCCCAAAAATTTGCTGGGTTTCACTGTTTTTTTATAGCTTCAAGGTGGGCCCCAAATTTCAAATTTTTGGGGCCAACCTCACTTCATGTTTTGAGGAGTTCATAACTAACACGGGACTTTTTTAAACCCACTGTAAGGGAAAAGTCCCACCCGTCTCACCTGTAATGATGCCTTCGGGAAGCTGTGTAGGGTCTTGGGGGCCAAAAAGCATTTCCCGTGACTTCTTTCGTTGGGTTTCCCCCCTCACACCACAAATTTAAATCCTAAGGCGGTGTTGCTGGAAAAAATAATGGGGCGCAGACCAACTTTGGGCTTCTCTGAAAGCCCTTTAGCCTTTTTGTTTTTCATTAACTCCACAACTGGTTTTGGCTTTTTTTGTCGGGGTAGGGGAAAGGGGTGTTTTCTACAAAAATCTACCAACGGGGGGTAGAGGAAGCTTTCCCGTGGATTTACTTTTCCCCCAATCCCCATTATAACCGAATTGGTTTTTTCTGCCCCCCAAAATTGTCACTTGGGGACTAGGAAAGGCACTAATAAAATCAATGGTGTTTGCTGTTTTTTGGCAGTGAGCTGAAAAATCACTTCAACCCAGCCTATAAAGGGGAAACTCTGTCTGGTTCACCGCCGTCCCAAAAATCTCCAGGGGCCCATCAGTTCTTCCACTGACCGGAGTTTTTGCATGGGGGTAATAGTGTCTTCTTTCCTCCTTTATTTGAATACTGGGGCCCGGGGGACCTGTAAACCCCCCAGAGCTTTAACAAGTAGTCCCTTTAATTTTCATTTTATCAGGCACTTTTCACCCCAAAAAAGGCTTATGAGTCTGTTCTGGTTTTCACTGATATTTTCGGGTCTTGGCAAAAAAACAGTGACTTCTACACTGAAAGCTTGATGACGGTGAAAGCTGTCCCCCTTGTAACTGTTGGAGACAGCACACACCTTGGGTATACTGGCGCAGCTGTTCTTCCAACCCCGGATGGTTTTTAGGGTGTAGATTTGTTTTTGGGTTTGGGGCTTTCCTTTGTGTTGAGGTTTACTGGCGCCCCTTCCCCCGCAACCCCCTTATTTTAGCTGCTTTTTTTTTTTTTTTTTTTTTTTTTTTTTTTTGTTTTTTTTTTGTTGGGGGGGGGGGGGGGGGTTTAAAATTTTTTTTGGGAAAGGGAAAACTTGACCACATTTAAACAGTGACAACAGGAAATAACGGGGTTTGGGGTCCTTGGCCCGGGCCCCACATGCAGGGTGTCCCTTTTATCTGGAAATTTACCCCTGGGCCCGGGTGGTTTTTGACTTGGGCGCTGTTCCCGTATAATCGGGTTAATCTCTGCTAGTTCCACCGGGAAATTCACTTTTACACCCTTTCCCCCCAGTTGGTGTCCCTGTTTTTTTTTTAAAACTGGACCTTCTGGGGGAAATTTGAGGTAGATGGGCAAAAGGGGTTCCCTTTCCCCGGTTTCCTTCTGGCTGCATGCTCATGGTGGGCAACTCTTGGTTACTCTCTTTCCAGTCCTTTCCATGGAGCCCTTTTTTAGCTTCTGTTTTCTCTCTAGCTCAAACTAGCTGCCTCATTCATCTTCTCAATCAAAAACTTTTAAACTGGGATAAAGGGGGCCTCAAAAGGGACTGGGTTTTTGCTGGAACTTTAGGGTTTTCCCCTAAGTAAACCCCGTCCCTATTGACCTCAAGAACTTCTTTTGAATTAGCCCCACATCAAAAACCAAATACTCAGCCCCTTCTTCCCCTGGATGGGAAAAACAGCTTTTTTTTTGAGTGCAATTTGGGTCTGAACAAGAATTTCCCTTAAGGGGACCTTTTGCGGGCTTTAGAGATGTTTAAATTTATTTTGGGGATAAAAAAATCAAAATGCTTTCCTTTTCCCGTAAAGGGCCCTTTTTAAAAATTGGTTTTTTAACTGGGGGCAAAGGAGGTTGGGCTTTAAATTTTAAAATATTCCTGAATGCAAACCCCGGACAATTGGGTTTTCACTCCGCCCCAATAATCTCTCTCTCCCGATACCCCCTTTTTAATCCCCCAAATCTATCTGGGGGGAAACAGGTTAGTGGGAAAACAGTCCTCTTTCCTTTTCTCGTTCACCAATTTGGCCAATTTTTTTTTGAATTCTTTTCGGATGGTTTCTCTTTTGGGCCCCCGGATGATCTTCCTTTTTTTTCTGGGTTGGGGGGGAATTTTGGGAAATTTATAGGACTGACCCCTTTTTTTAACCCTTAGCAGATTCCTGCACTGTCTTTTTTAAAGCATTTAATTTGGGCTTTTAGCTCCTTCCCGCTGTGTCAGTTGGGAAGAACCCTGTCAAATTTCTTTGCTTGAACTGGGTTTCCCGGTTCCCCCGCCCCGCAAACTGTCAAAAAACTGAGTTAAAACTCTGAAAAAGGCCAACAAAAACGTCCTCTTCCTCAAATATTTCCATTTTCTTTCCCGTAATCGAAATTCCGGGCTGTCAAAAAAATGTCCCGCGCCAAAGTGCACGGGAAGATGGTCCCCCTGGTAAATTTCATAAATCCCTTTCGCTGTTCCTAGGGTTCCCGCATAAGACCCAAATGCAAACAGAGACTCACTGAAAGTTTTTTGATGTGTCCCTCCACATCCCGGCTGAAAATTTTTTTGGAAATTTTTTTTTTGTGGGCGCTGGCCCCGGGTTTAAAACCCCGAGTTTTTTTTGCGGGAGGGGAAATCTGCTGCCCCTTTTGGGGGTGAAAAGTTATCTGTGCTGGGGGATATGACTGGGGGTAAAGTGGGGATTTAAACTATCACCCCCCAATGCCCTTGGGTTCAGCCCTTGCAGGTAAAATTGGGGCAGAAATCAAATGGCGGGGAAAACGCGGTGAAACCTTTTCCCCGCGCTGCTGAAAAACTTTTCCCTCCCTTTGCTCTGGTCGGCCCCCGGAAGGGCTTCCCTCTCAGGTTTTCCCGAGGGGCCCCCCTCTTCAGGGGGTTCCCCCCCTTTTTTACTTTCAGATTTTCCCCTCAAAAAACCCCCTACGGGCCCCCCAAAATGTTATCCCCCACGCCACTTTTGATAAAGGGGTTTCAGCGTGGGGGAAAGAAAGTTCTTTTGGATTCTGAGGGAACTGGGGGGGGTTTTTTAGTGAGTTGGGGCCCCTTTTTATTATTCTCCCTTACAACAAAACCACAAAGTTAACAGGTTCCACTGTAGGGAGGTTAAAAAAGCCGTTAAAACAAGTTTCCCTTCCCATACAGTCCCCTTCAGTAAAAAATCAATTTAAAAAGCAATTTCAAAAGGGTTCCTGGCATTCCCCAGGGGTTTAAAATTTCAACAGGGGGGGTTTAAAAACCCCACAGATACCTGAGGGGGTTTACCAGTCAAATCCTGTCACTTCCCCGAGCTGTGGTTGCTGGCTGTTCTCTCAATGGGGTGCATTGGGGGCAGCATACCACAGGGTTCTGTCTTTTCGTCTCTCCCCTTTTTCTGTGGTCCCTTTTACTCTGGGTCTCTTTGGACCTAAACTACCCAGAATCCACTCCTCCAACAGTTTCCAGCAACTTCTGTCTCCTCCCCTTTTTTTAGCAAAGCAAAAACACAAAAGGGGTTTTTCGTTTTTGTCCTGTGCTGTACAACCAACCTGCTTGTGCTGGTACTTTCCCGGCCCCTCTAAACCAATGGAACCAACAATTTTCAATTAATAAGAAAAGTGACAGTAGAAACTTACCCCGGGCCCCATAAAAACCCCGCCCAAACCTGCCCCATAGCCTCCCAAACCTGCCTATCCTGCCCAAAGCCTGCCCATACCTCCTATAGCCCCCCCCTAAAACCCGCCTAAAGCCTTCCAAAACCTGCAAGGGGGGGCCCAAAGCCCGGCCCCTTTCCTGCCTATACCTGTCCCATACCCGCCCAAACTGCCTAAGCCTTCCCATGGGCCTGCCTATACCCCCGCCCGGGAAACCCGCCTATCCTTTCCCATACCTGCTAGGGACCTACAGCCGCCCCATAGCCTTTCCCATTAAAAACCCGCCTATAGCCTGCCATACCTGCAGGGGGGCCTATAGGCCCCCCCCATACCTGCCTATAGCCTGCCTAAAACCTGCTAGGGGGGCCCATACCTGCCCAAAAACCGCCAAGGGAGACCTATACCACCTATAATGACCTAAAACCTTCCCATAACCCCCGCCTATGGAAAGGGCCCATACCTGCCTATGGGGGGCAATTTTTCCCGCCTATAGCCTGCCTAGGGGGGCATATAGCTGCCTATAACCAGTATGGGGGACTTTAAATGCCTATACATCCCTATTTTTTTAAAATTCCCAGTACCCGCTGCGTTTTTCCACCCTTGGCTTATACTGGGGTCAAAAAGCTTTCCGGTTTTTGTGGAAAAGGTAGTTGCCTCGCTTATACTCGGGTTGGCTTATACTGATAATAGGTGAGTAATTACATGCAGTTACTTTTAGTGACTACAGGAGACGTCTTTTCTGATCAGCATGTTCATTTTCCCCTTTTTTTCCCCATCCGGTTCACACCTTCTCGCGATTGCCCCGGGGCCAATACTCGTCCCTGAGGTTTGGACACAAATATTTTGAATCCCACATTTCGGGAACCCCTTACTTATGGGTATATAACTCCCCTCGTTAGACAGGTATATAGATATCCCTCTCATCAGGCAGGAAAATTTGTATATTGTCCCCCTTTGACAGGGAGGTATATAAATATAGGGGGGGCTCAGGCAGGTAAATTTAAAATTCGGTCACCCCTCAGGCAGGTTTTACTAGGGGCACTTACGGTTATGATTAGGGGGTCAGGCAGGTATATCGGGGCACACAGGCAGGGTTTTAGCTATAGGGGGTCAGGGAGGGTTTTTAGGGGGCCCGGCGGCTTGGGGCCACAGGCAGGCGACAGGGGCCCAGGAGGGGTTGGTGCCAAGGCAGGCAAAAAAAACAACATTTAAAACTCACCTTTTCCGGCCCCGCGTACTCTTCGGCCCGCCCCCAGGCCGGGACGTCCCCAGCCAGCTCCTCGGGCGCAGGCCCATGACCCCGTGCGCCCCAGGGGAGGCAGCGTGCGTGACTCACTTTATCGCACGTGCCCCAAATGGAGCACGGGGGCCCCGGGGGGGCCTCGCGCTAGAGGACCCGGGGGCCCCGCTGTGTCGGCCCCGTGGCTTACTGGAGGATCCACGATCCTCCGGGGAAGGTCCCACCTGTCTGGGAGCAGGGAGCGCTCGCTTCGGTCCAAAAAAAAGCCCCGGGCAGCTTTTTTTGCGTCCAGTGGACCACATGCAGCTGAAAAGGCAGTCGGTGCTCCAGGGCCCCTGGCACGGGGTTGGAGCCCGGCGGGTTCGGGGCCCCGTTTTGCGCCCCTTAGGGACAGGCAAGGTAGGCGCCCTGGCGATGCCTACCCTCCTACCCCCGCCCCCACCCCGCAGGTGGGGCTGCTGGTGGGAGTAGGCAGAGCAGTGGGAACCTCCTTTATTTGCTGCTGTTCCGCCCGGGACATTTTGGGAAAAAAACCTCCCTTTTCCTCGCCTGACTTCCTCCTCGGGCCCAAGTAGCTGGGCTGCTCTTATCCTGCGATCACTGGGTCTGTATCAGCTAGCGACCGCATCTGTGTGGCGAGGGGGGCTTGCTGCTGCGACCCCTGTAGCTACACCATGGTTAGGGTGTTCCTGTTCCAGCTGGGGACCAGAAGCAGAATGCCTCTTTACACCAAGTGAGAGGAACACACAGAGATGGCCAGGATATGGTAACCACCTTAACTGAAGTGAATTAAAGATACAAATTTACATACCAAGAGAGAGAGAAGTATTGCCAAATCAGTAACTAGCAGGGACTGTGACAGGGGAAACAAAGAGAAGGAGAGAGATAAAGTATTGCTGCAAGCCATTCATAGTGGGTCATGAAGTCTTCGCTACTACAGCTAGAGTCGACATAGGTGTGCTCCTCTCTTGTGAGAGGAGGGAGGAAGGACTGAGTCTGGAAACAGGGGCGAAGAGTGAACTGTGGAGAAAGTCAAATTTACTGTTATCTGTGACTCTGACTGTGTGGAAGAATTGCAACTCTGAAAATTGAAGTATGAGCTGTGAGTAAAGTCTGCCAAGACCTCAACAGCTGTTTTCTCTATGACCTCTTCCAGCTTTAGATGCACCACACCTCTCACTACAACACTACCGACATTTGGCTGCAACATCAGCATCCATACAGGGGCCTAGCTGGACGGATCTATGCGGACCCCATTGGTAGTAGCTAGGACTTATGGGGCTACCATGAACAGACTGCAGTAATAGCCTCTAGTTCGCTCTTTTTCTCTCATCTTTTGGTTCTCTTGTCGCTGACCCTAGTAGCTCCTGACTGGGTTGTTCTTCTTTTCCTATTGGTAGGTACCTTTTTTTATTCGTTTTAGCTAAAAGTGATTACTACAGCCTGGCTATCTATGTAAATTCCTCTAGCCCCCTGTAATAGAAAGCCAGCTTCAGGTCCAGGATGACCTATTAAATGATGGAACTCTAACACAATATATCTCTTACCCCCTCCTACTCCTGTACAATTTAGTTTATGTAAAAAATTAGTTTGGCCTCAAGCCCAAACTAAACCTTAATATCATTGCCCCTTTGTGGACAATGTAGTATGGGAGCCCAAAAAGTATCACACTATTATAACATATGCTACTTTTAATTGTTTTGTATATCTATTTAAACATTTTTAACTATATGAACGATATATGTTCCAAAAAGGCCAACCATAAGTGTCTCCTTGCTATTAAAGCCTTTGCACAATTCAGCATTCCTAAACAAACTGGGTGTGCATCATTTTTTTTTTTTCCCTCAAGAAAAAGGTTTGAACAACTGTCTAACAAATTCAAATCGTACAAGATCCAAAAAGTAACCATAAGAAAAAAAATTGAGGTAACAATGACTTCAGCAACAATGAGGATGAAAGGGAGTCGGAAACATTGATGGCGATGAACCAAAAAACTAAAAAGTTAAAAATACTAAATTGAAACAAACAAATCAAAATCTCATATTTAAAAAAAAAAAAAAAAAAAAAGGAAAAAAAAAAGAAAAAATTGACCCCATGAAATTGAAGTTAAAACAACAAGAAAGCCTGACACTTGACCAAAAGAAAACTTGCAAAAGGGTGCTCATTTTCTGCTAGCTAGATTTGGCACCACCAGCCTTTTTGTTCGCTGAAGCCTATTTGATTGGGTTACATTTCCATGTATGCTGCAGAGGATTTTATAGCACATTAACATTTTTTCTCTACTTTTTTGTGGTACACTGATATGTTGTTGCATTTCATGGGCCATTTTCTATTATGTAATATCCATAAGGTGTACTCTGTATTTTTTTTTTTACATTTTTTAGCATATATAAAGACAGTATCTCAGAAAAGTTAGTACATCACTCCCATTTTTGTAAATATTGTATTATATCTTTTCATGGGACAACACTGATATGACACTTTGATACAATGTAAAGTTCTCAGTGTACAGCCTGTATATCAGTATAAATTTGGTGTGTCTTCAACAAAGAGCCATCAATGTCTAAACTGCTGGCAACAAAAGTGAGTACACCCCTAAGTAGAAATTGGCCAATTGTTCAAAATTTGCCATTTTTCCTCCACTGTGTCATGGGACTCATTAGTATTACAAGGTCTCAGGGGTCAATGGGGAGCAGGTGTGTTAAATTTGATGTTATTGCTCTTACCCTCTCTCATATTGGTCACTGGAAGTTCACCATGGTATCTCACGGCCAAGAGCTCTCTAAGAATCTGAAAAGAATTGTTGATCTACATAAAGATGGCCTAGGCTATAAGAAGATTGCCAACACCCCGAAACTGAGCTGCAGTACAGTGGCCAAGACCATACAGTGGTTTAACAAGACAGCTTCCACTCAGAACAAGCCTTGCCATGGCCAATCAAAGAAGTTGAGTGCATGTGCTCAGTGCCATATCCAGAGGTTGTCTTTTCAAAATAAACATAGGAGTTCTGCCAGCATTGCTGCAGAGGTTAAAAGGGTGGGAGGTCAACCTGTCAGTGCTCAGACAATACACTGCATCAAATTGGTCTGTATTGCTGCCATCCCGGAAAGAAGTCTCTTCTAAAGATGATGTACTGTTACGCTTTGCGTGGATACGTTATGGAGACCAGTAGCTGGTAGGGGGAGGGGTGCACAGCAGCACACCGTCAGAAGAAGTAAAAGCAGACTCACGTTTGTTGCAGCAGCACTGGATGGCGTTCGGCCGGTGAGCAGAGGGCCGTGGGTGTTCAGCAGACATCTGTGGTAGCAGCGCTGAATGGTGTTCGGCCGGTGAGCAGAGAGCCGTAGGTTGTCAGCAGACATTTGTTGCAGCAGCGCTGGATGGGCAGCAGGCAGGTTGTGTAGCACTAGAGGAATCCTGCTGAGGAGACTACGTCAGCAGGATGATCCCATGTGCAGCAGTAAGTATAAACAAGAGGTATTCGCTGTATTCCGGAAAACCTGCCCTCGGTACTCGGCTTACAACTTGGCGTGGTCGGCAGGATACAGCGATCGTTATGGACGGAGCTGCGGCGGGAGATCTTCCCCCCGGGGTCAAAGGCGTCGGCCCCGAGCCAACTCAGGGTGCCCCCACAG